>RJWM01019674.1:0-38462 GCA_004363535.1 Dasyprocta punctata | reverse complement strand
GAATGGATAAAGCCAATGTGGTATTCATACACAATGGAGTACTACTCTGCCATAAAAAGGATAAACTTGAGTAATGTAAAGGAAAATGGATGCACCTTGGGACCATAATGTTAACTGAAATACATCGGACACACAAGCTTAAATATCACGTTGTTTTTCTTATATTAAAAAGCCAGTATATAAGTGCAAAATAGAAGACAAATAGGAAAAAAGGACAGAAAGAAAGTTCTTACAAGCCGGGCGTGGTGGCGCACGCCTTTAATCCCAGCACTCGGGAGGCTGAGGTAGGCGGAGCGTTGTGAGTTCGAGGCCGGCTTGGGCTACAACACAAGCACAAGACCGGCCTGAGCTACATAGTGTGACCCTGCCTCAAAAAAAGTAGGGCCGGGAGTTCGGCTCAGTGGCTTAAGCGCCTGCCCTGGCAGGTGCGAGGTTGTGAGTTTGATCCCTGGTGCCACCAAAAAAAAAAAAGAAAGTTCTTACAATCCAGCATGGGCAAGGCATCTAAAAGTGCACCTTGATTTAGTATCGTTGTCTTCTGTGTGATATGTTTTCTGGCCTATTAGTCTGGGTGTTAATCTGTATGTATGATAATTAGCTTCATAAAGACTTATAAAATAAATGAATCTGAAAAAATACGAATATACACACATTTCCTGATGAAATCCCTCTGCCTCCTGTGTCTGGGAAGACACAACTTTGCAGTTATGCCCTGCGCTCCCCTCCCTTGCTGCAAGGAATAAAACTTCCTTCGCTCTTCTGTCTCCTGGCAGTGTGTACTGGCTTTGTCCCCCCAAAGGGTGACACCCGCATGTTCAGGGGCACGAGGGTAACACTCCACGCTAACCTCTAGCACAACACGTCTCACGCTCCTCTAAAACTGTGTTTCGACATCAATCTTTCCCACTATACTCTAAACTCCTCGAGGCAAGGACTACCCTTCATAGGCATTCGGCTTGATTGACTGGCATGTTAAATATTAGTCATAAATGATTTCTGGAGCCTTCTCAGAACGCCAGATTCCCTGGACATCCCATGCAACCCTTTCTCAGGTGTTCTGCTGTGGCCTCAGTATTTCACATTCAAAATACACCAGCATGCTGGGGGCTGCGATCACATTCACTCCAGAGTGACCACCTCCACTGCAGTAAGCATTAAAAGAAGACTGAAGCAAACTAAAATTAGCAGGATCTTGCTACTCAACACAGTCTAAGACCTGGCAAGACAAATCTCTCAGGCAGGGACACGCTGACACAGCACGGCGAAACTGAACTCAGCCCAAGAAAACCTGCAGTATCTTCAACGCAGGAAGTGCTGAGTTCTGCTGACTCACTCCCCTTCACAGCCGCAGTGACACTGGAGTCAGGAGCAGCCAAGCTGACTCTGCGTGTTTTTCTGCAGAGCTCAGGGAATCTGGAACGCAAGAAATTTAATAGTGTTTCCGCATGGTCCTTTCCGATTCCTCAGGCACTGGCTGCCATCATCTACATCATGGTGGCTGAGAGCACTAAGTGGCTTTTTTTTTTCTTACAAAGATGCAGGCCTGGTCAGAATAATGATGAAAGCTGAAAATACGGACAAAAGTTTCCATAACTAAGGAAAAACATACCGGAAATCCCTTTCCCTAAAGATAGGCTTCATGCTGGTTGTCTCCAGGTTCTTCAGCTCGGATTAAGGCAGTATCTCTTGTTCAGAATTTATACAAAAACATCTGTGCAACTGGTTCCAACTCACAAGGCAGCAAGGCAGCGTATTCAAACACCAACATAAACACACGCACAGAAACAATTGGGTAAATTTCCATCAGCACCGAATTTCTCAGGATCTATATTAGAGCACATTATGAAGCAAAGAACCTTCTCAAAATAGGTCCTTGCAAATCATCACTTACTTTTTTTCTTCCTACAGAAAGCAGTTATCTGAATTGCATCATAAAAGGTAAAATGCAAAAAATCACTTGATTGAAGTCTAATTAGACTTGAATCATGTTTCTTAGATATAGTGATGATTACAGTTAACATTTAATTAACTGGCAGTACTTCAAATATTCATTCCATTTCAAATCATAATATGGAAGTACTGTAGTTGAGATATGTAATGTGTTAAATGTCCTTTCTTTCAGGAAAAGGAACTAAAGACCGAATTCACTGTTCAGATTTTATATTTTCCTTTAAGTGCTCTACCACATATAATCAGTTGCTTTAACCACAGACATAGTTTTGACTAAACAAATATCTTAGAAGCGAAGTTTTACCATACCTGATTCTTAGGAGATTGTGTACTTACTTGTTGAGTATGAGGTCAAGAATGAATTTGGAGCCAAAAGCTTCAATCTGGAAGCTTGCCTGGGCCAGGTGGACAGCCTAGAGAGGCAAAAACACCGGAGTAAGTTTAACTTACTTTCCCATCTCCAAGACTGATTCTATTCCTATCAAGAATGGTATTAACAGGACCAACATTTTTATGTATTAATTTCTTGTAAGAGAATACGTGTGTTGCCGTGGCTTTCCTGGAACCATTAAGATATAGAAAAGCATTAACAAAAGACAACCAGCCCTTTAAAATGAACCCATTGGGTTAAAAATCCAGAGCCGATTCTGCTATTCTACCAAAGTGATGAAATATGCAAAAGTTGGGCTAATTAAAGCCTGATTTCAGCCTATTTTGTGCATGAAGCTCATGTATTCTTTCTGCACACCTAAGTGCAAAATGATGTCAGAGGTCTGCTCTTCGGCAGGAATTGGAACTTTTCTCTGGAACTTTCTCTTACACGATCCGCAGAGAGCCACTGTGTCAGCAGAACCTGACGGTGACCTGGGGTAGCAGTGTTCCGACTTCCTTAGAGCCGGACCGTTGGCAACAGTGTTTATGTTTCCCTTTAAAAGCCACACAGCGACAAACACAGACAGAAGGACGCCCAGATTCCAGACACAAAGACAAAATTCCTGCTCAGCCCTTCCTGAACGGTTAAAGACTAGGAGGGCCTTGAAGAGGCATCTTAATAATGTAGGTTTAACAAATCAATGAAGTGTCATCAAAGCATTATCTGAGATGAGGTTTTTCCTTTGTCATCCTACCAGGAAAAAAGGACAAGGATCAATGCAACCTCTTCTCCCCAAGCCCCTGAATCACAAACATCTTCCTGCAGTTTGCATCCCTAAAGCAGTGGGGGTCCCCTCTCAGGACCACCCAACCTCCCCTCGCCCCACCACCGGTCCATGCTCCGCTTTCTCCTCCTTGTTTTTGTTTGGGGAAACTTTCCCCATCCTTCTCCACGAAGCCCTCCTTCACACACACTGTGGAAATGAACTCTCGGTCCTCGGAGCTTTGGGAACCGAACTTGCGCCTCCCTCTGGTGATGACCCTGTGCTTCCTTCCAGTCGCCCCTCCCCCAGACAGGGCAGTCCTCTTCACAGGGGTCTTGCATACAGCTGTAGACTAATGGCCCTTGCCCCAAATATCCAAACTTTCAAGCAATTCACCACATATTTACCGCCAAGACAAGTTTACCATGCCAAACCCATAAAACACTATGAACACACAACGACTTCTACTTCTAGCCAAGAGCATCTATCAATTAGTCACTCAATTAATAAAAATTTTAAAGGACATCAACAGATATTAAATTTTAGATGCAAGACCACGAAAGTTTCCTGAAATCCTAACAGTATGGGATACCAAGCCAAACTCCAAACAATCATACAGAACATGGGGTGCCGTGGGTGCCATACTTGTCCTGGGGTCCCACATTCAGACAATTACATGAGGGAGAAAGAAACACCTATCTTGGCAAGTGTGGTCACTGTCATTTGCAAGAGAATCTCTAACCATCCACTACAAATATCACATGGTCTTTAATGTTAATTCACTTTGTGTCTTAAAGTATGAATTTTTGCATGATGATACATAGAGAGAATACATATTGATTGAATAATTTAGAAAAGGGTGATTTTTCAGCTCCAGATCTGTCTTAGTTACTTTTCACTCGTTGCCAAGACAAAATACCTGACGCCCAAAATTAGGGAGGGAAAGGTTTATTTTTTACACTTTCTTGGGGGTTTTAGTCTGTGCTTAGCTGGCTCCAAGGCAGCGTGGCGTGATGGGACTGCAGTTCATGGCGACCACAAGCAGCAAGGCGCGCTAGCAAGAGAGGGCGGAAGCACAAGAGGAAGGCCCGCCTCCCTTACACTGCATGTCAGCTCCACCCCGGGCGGGTGCAGGACCCACATTGCCAATCCCCGCACCAGACAACAAAGCAAGCCCCAGACTCAGCCCCATCAAAAGTATATGAGGACTTAGGGGTACATAGTATATCACCCAATACAAGATCCAAAAGACTTTTTTAATAAAAAGTGTGTAAAACTAGCTGGCCCTAGTGGTGCACACCAGTAATCCCAGCACTAACAAGGCTGAGGCAGGATGATCTCTGTGAGTTTGAGGCCAGCCTGGGCTACAAAGTGAGCTCAAGGCCAGCCTCAACTGCATAGTAAGACCCTGTCTCAAAAAGATTAAAAGGCAAAAAAAGTATGTAAACTATACCTCCTAAGCATAGCATAGGTCCTTAAGCATATTTATTCCTGAGAATGCTACACAGGAGAGAAGGGTTCATTGGTGGCAACCCAGCTTCAAGGAGCTGAAAAATCCACCTTCCTGACCCCGTACAAGGCTCAGTGTACAGCAAATCAGCTGCAAAACAACACAGACAGCAACAAGACCTAGGGGAACTGAAGCAAGGCGGCTCGCTGGTAACTACAGTACCCTCGCTTTACAGAATTACCTGGGCTCGTACCACTGGATAATTGTTAAAGTCCTCACCAAGCCAACACGGCAGGCCTCAGTTTAAAAGGGTTTAATGAGCCGGGCGTGGTGGCGCACGCCTTTAATCCCAGCACTCGGGAGGCTGAGGTAGGAGGAGCATTGTGAGTTCGAGGCCGGCTTGGGCTACAACGCGAGCGCAAGGCCGGCCTGAGCTACACAGTGCGACCCTGCCTCAAAAAAAAAAAAAAAAAAAAAAAACCAGGGCCGGGAGTTTGGCTCAGTGCCTTAAGTGCCTGCCCTGGCAGGCGCGAGGTTGTGAGTTCAATCCCCGGTGCCACAAAAAAAAAAAAAAAAAAAGGGTTTAATGGAAGAGCAGCAAATAATACCAGGCTTTCTCTCCGCGTTTGCATGTGCTCATGGTACATGCACATGCCAGGCTCCACCTTACGTGTACAGATGGCTGGGGACGCAAACTGGGACAACCATTCTAGAAATCCATATGGAGATTTGTCAAAGAGCTGAAATTAGAAATTCCCTATGACCCAGCTCTCCCCTTGCTGGTATCTTCCCCAAAGATCTTAAGACACTGAACTATAGCAATGCACGTGGAGGAGTTTTTATAGCAGCACAATTCACAACAGCTAAATCCTGGAAGCAGCCTATGTACCCACCAGGAGACAAGTGGATAAAGAAAATGTGGTATCTCTATATAATGGAATACTACTCAGCTATAAAAAAGGACAACTGTGAGACACTGGTAGGAGAATGGATGCCTCTGGAAGACACAGTGCTGAGTGAAATAAACCGGACACAGGAGCTTAGGTACAGTACGGTATCTGCCATTCTAGTGAGGCAAAGCACAAACAGAGAGATCAACAGGTGGACGGAAGGAAACAAAGAGGTGTGGATCTTCTGCAAACGAGAAGGTGCCCAGGAGAGCCAGGGTCAGGGGGCGGGGGGAGCGGAGGGGAAATAAGCAGAATGAGGGTGCACCACGCACAGGAACCGACGGGGTCCACAGTTATCTCTCTCCTCATCCCCATCGGCCTCCTCCAAACAGGGACCGAGCACTGCCCAGAGTCACCCCAACGACTGCAGCAATGCGCCTGCTTCTCCGGGAAAAAAAGAGATCTGATTTCATTATTTTATCAGTAAAAAGCATTTCAGAGCCGGGCGTGGTGGCACACGCCTTTAATCCCAGCACTCGGGAGGCTGAGGTAGGAGGAGCGTTGTGAGTTCGAGGCCGGCTTGGGCTACCACACAAGCGCAAGGCCGGCCTGAGCTACATAGTGCAACCCTGCCTCAAAAAAACCAGGGCTGGGAGTTTGGCTCAGTGCCTTAAGTGCCTGCCCTGGCAGGCGTGAGGTTGTGAGTTCAATCCCCGGTACCGCAAAAAAAAAAAAAAAAAAAAAAAAGCATTTCAGTATTTTAGTTTATTTTGATTCTGAAAGACAGCATACTTCTCTATAAAATAATTCAAGGTTTCCTCACCGCCTGCATCTTCTCTGCCCATGGATCAGATGAAACCTGTGTATGTATCAAATGTCCTGTGGTCGTGCCCAAGGACTTTCAATACAACAGTGCACGTCATTTTTCGTCCATTCTGTTGCTCTTTCTGTTGCCCTAATACTGCAGTTGTTCAGAGTGCAGATTCTTCTCTATACCAAGAAAAATACTGCGCCTGACCAGCACCACCTTCCCTACCATTCTGCTATTTCTGTCCCATCCCTCACCCAACTAGAATAGCTTTTCACTTCTGGACTGTATGCTATTCCATTTCAATGTATCACTTTTTCTTTTAGCAAAATAATATCGTTTTGAAAAATGTCCTTTTTTTTTTTTTTTTTGTGGCACCAGGGATTGAACTCACAACCTCGTGCCTGCCAGGGAGGCGCTTAAGCCACTGAGCCAAACTCCCAGCCCTGGTTTTTTGAGACAGGGTTGCACTATGTAGCTCAGGTTGGCCTTGTGCTGGTGTTGTAGCCCAAGCCGGCCTCGAACTCACAATGCTCCGCCTACCTCAGCCTCCCAAGTGCTGGGAATATCCATTTTAATATGTCTTAAAGTCAAGGAAAACGAGTCCTCATTATTACTATGTCATCAATTACAACGCCAGGTAAGATTTTTCTTGAATACTGTTATCTCTCATCTTCCGAAATGGCAGGAAGTCAGGGTGGTCGGAAAGAGCGAGAGGTTCCACATGGCTTTGGGATGATCTGACGCGATTGAGAGCTGACAAACTGACAGGCACCCTGGAAATACCAAGGCCACCTACAGCGCTGCTCTTCATAAGGAAGGAACTCAGGGGCGAGGTCTAAAAATGTGCTCAGCAGCGCAAAATCAGACAACATGAATCCTTCAGAGCGGGCCTCGCATGAGGTCGTAGTTCTGTCCCCCTTCAGGACGTCCGTGAAGCAGCCTCGTTTCCGTAAGGATGTCTGCTCTAACGGCACGAGCGAGGAAGGCACCAGCTTTGGTTTGGCTGGAAGAATGAGCGCGTCCCCGAACTCAGGATTACTGCCCCGAGGGACCGAGGACAGCTGTTGCCTCGGCACTGTGGTGTTTTTCTTTTGACTCAGAATCCAGCCCAGGGAAATTGCAGGAGCTCTCTAAACAAAAACAATTAAACTCAATTACATACGCAAACCTCCTTCGCTGAAGAGGGAGTCGCACCGCCTTAACAGAGTGCTTTTGTCTCCCTGCTCTGGCTTTCCCGTAGGTGACACCTCCCGGCACCACGGAAAGTAACTGCAGAGACGACTTCCTCGGGGAGCCTGGCCTGCCCCTCGCCGCCAGCCCTGCCGTGACCCGCAGCGGCCGCCCGGGTGAGCTGCGCGGACTCACTCGCGTCTTCCTGAGCTTTATCATCTACAGTGGTCACTCGGGCCATGGTACCAAAAGATCGCCGTCTGCTTAGCAACGTCAAAAGCAGGTATTTGAGCATTTGCATGTTTTCATGCAGCCATGATTCACACAGTGCCATACTCCTTACCGCTTAGCAAGGATTCCTAAGTTCCCGCGCGTGCTCCTGCGAAGCGGAAAGTCTACACTTTCCCAGGATCCAGGCACTAGTACGAGCGTGAAGCTCGTTTAGCAAAAACTGAACAACTCGGGAGAACTGGGTATCTCCCGTCAGTCACTACAGCCTTTACTCTGCATGTTTTCCACGTCCCGCACGGCTTGGGAAGCAGAAGAAAATCTGGAGGTAGTTTCCCAGCTCTTAGATCTACTCCACTTATTTAAGGGGCACTCAATCAAGTGATGAGGGAACAGGCAAAGAGCCACATAATACGCTGAAAAACTGCTTTACAAACAGCGGCGACGCCCTGAAGGGACCAGGCCGGCCCCACCGAACACCAGCGCTGGATCCGGCTCGGCTTTTAACGAGGAGGACGTGGATCTAGGCACGGAGAAAGCAAAATGTGGTCACCAGAGTCAGACACCACGATTAGCCAAACTGTCTTCTCTGCTCAAAGGAACCATGAAGAAGCAAAACACCTAAAAATCTGTTAAAGGAATTGCAGGTAATCTTTCCCTTGTTCCTATATCCCTCACCATTATGATAACATTGACCCAACAGTTCATAAAACATTGCACGTATGTAGGTGTACAGTGTGTGTGTGTGTGTGTGTGTGTGTGTGTGTGTGTGTGTGTTGTGTACACTACGACCCTTTCTGCCAGTACTTCCTCTTCCTTTTCCTGATTGCATATGACTCTTTGTTTTTTGTTCGTATTGTTTATGCCTTTATAGGCCCTCCAGGAATTTCCCGTCCATATTCTTCAGATAGTGTGGGGAGTTCCCAGAATCTCATCACTGTCTTTAAAGAGGAAAGCAATGAAGGAGACCGAGCAGCAGCTGCAAAAGTAGGAGGAAGAAAGCCAGGGGAGTGTGATGGCCTGCACGTCCCGTAAAGGGCGACGTCGAGGATGGAAAAGACTCTCCTCGCCTCCTTTCGAGACTGAAGACATTTTACGATGGTTCAGAGAAGGCAGATGTGGTGGTCACTAACTCACAAGGTGGGAGGAAGCACAGCCGGCTAGGCAGAGCCGAGAAGGTGGCCACCTCATCAGGACGGATGGAGCTGCCCACGCCGCAGGGCACTGAAGGGCTCTGGGAACTCGACCCCTCGGCGCATTTTTCTTTGCACACAACAAAGCGGGACACGCGGACTCTGTCATCCCAAGCAATTAAACACTCGTAAGCTGTCACTCAAAATTCACACAAGTTGGCGAAAGTTAAGTCACATTAGATTGTACTGACTTCTGTAGATAAGGAAACATTTTTTAAAAATCAGCTTGTGGATCTATTAATGCAAAAATCCAAATAAGTGGGTACAGCTTAGGAGTCTTCAGTCCAGAGGGAAATATCAACAGACCATTTGTGATTGTAATCTGGTTCTCATCCCTTATTCAAAGTTAGCACACTGATGATGGCATACACTTTTTCTTATTCATAAACATCATGTTTTTATCATGCTTTAATCATCTGTCATATCTACAAAAAACAAGACAGCACCCTGTGAAGTTATTATGACAGACATGTTTTACGCTTTTATAAAAGAAAACCATATTTAAAAGGTGCAGAAAGGGGAAGTGACGTTACCATCAAACAAAGAAATACAAAGTGAGAACTTCAGCTCAGTAAGAAGTGCCCAGCTTATACCAGAAGTCCTGAAACCTCTAAGTCACATGTTTCCTAGTTACTACAATATAAATAGTAATAACTTACCACCACGACGTGTATGAAGATGATATTACACAAAGTGTAACAGAAAGTTCCTCAGAAAGGCTGGCCACACTGAAAGAGGTCAATAAATTAGGAAAGAGATAACAAAGTAGGAGAAAAGAGGATGAAAGAGAAGATTATGTAAATATTTTAGGAAAGGTATCATCTCCACCTTAAAATTCTTTCGCATATACCTGGCGACCTCCTATCAAACTTAAGTGTGCATTTATACTTAGCAAACTGCAAATGCTCTATTTTTTATTACTAATTAGCATTATACATTATGTTGTGACCTTGTTCAAATTGCCGTGTCTTTAAAACAATATGAATCATTTTCCTGAGAAACAGAACAGCTGCAAACGTTCCATGAAGGCAGTTTTGCAAATTAAGCTAATTTGCTGAACATTCTTGCCAAGTTGCATTTAAATAGGTAGCTCGTGGAAGAGAATATCATCACGTTTCCTTCTGACATGTTCCAATTCACAGTACTACAGGTTAACCCATTAACAAATCTGCATTGAATAGTGACTGCTTGTGTGAGCTACTGTGGAAAGTAGATGAAAGATATAGGAGAATTAGGATTCACAGCAAAAAGTTCACCATCTGGTGAGAGAAATGAAATGAGACAGGACAAACTAAAAATGCAATCACCAATTAAATAATAATAAATATTTGAAAAGGTGGCACATATTATTTATGCATGATTAATTGTTAAATTTGAAGTATGGACAACAAGTACATTTGAATTTGAGGAGGGAAAATTCTGGGGGTTAGAGAGGGTTGACCACAGTGTATGAGAACGTTTTTCTCTGCATTTTTAAAGCAAAACAAAATTGGAAGAGCACTAGGACTGCTTTAATAGGAGGAAATTACAAAGTGTTTCTAAGTGTTTGCTAATAAATAGATGCATCGGAAACATGCTTTTAAAATAAAACACAGGACGCTTTCCATTCTGATGTGTTAAACTGCGATTTAGGCTGTGACGAGAAACAAACATGACGGATCATCATAAAAAAAAAGCCTTTCGTGAGACCAGTAAGTGGTGCGCACTCACACACCCAAAAAGGCTGATGTATTTTTTTAAGCAGTCTGTCCTTTGGGCTTCACGTAGGAAGAGTCAGTCATGTCCTTTGAGAAATAATACAGAAACAAGACCGAACCATCAGTCAAGCACACTCAGGCCACAGGCCACAGTTCAGCATCTCCCGAAACAGAAGCAGGTCACGGTTTGACTTTGTTCTGTATACAAATCTAGCCAAGAAAGATGGAACTTCAACTGTGAAAGAAACCTTGCCAATAATTAATTACCAAATCTGCTGATACAGAAAAAAAAAAAAAAAGGACAGTGTGGCTTTATGAATTTGTGAAACTTCGGATGAATCTTCAGCAACAGCTCTTTTCTAAGTTAACCAATTCCAGAGATTCCATTTTCTCTCCCTCTCTTTCCTCACCAACCCATGGTCCAAAATGTTGTCTAAGTCTGATACAGAAAAAAGTCAGACTGAAGAGAAAGGAGAACATAAGCACTGATGATCCAAATAGAAATTGTGATAATAGCCAGGTGTGGTAGCGCATGCCTATAATCCCGGCACTTAGGTGGCTGAGGCAGGAGGATTCTTGCAAGTTCGAGACCAGCTTGGGCTACAAAACAAGCTCAAGGCCAGGCTGAACTGCATAGTGATACCTTGTCTCAAAAAGACAAAGAAAGAAAGAAAGAAAGAAAGAAAGAAAGAAAGAAAGAAAGAAAGAAAGAAAGAAGGAAAGAGAGAGATTGTGGTAAACAAATCATGAGTCAGCTATGCAAATTTTTTTAAATTTTTTAAAGTTTAAAGAAGAGAAATCAAAAAGAGAAGCTACATTTAACATTATAGATGGGTGGGAGGGCAAACAAAGGGTTTCCTTACCGATTATTTAGGAACCCCAGAGGACTGCACACAATGTACTCTCACTGACAAAGCATCTTTGGACATTTACCTTAAATGTCTTCTATGCATTTATCTTTGGTAATTAATCTTTCCTGGATACGAAACTGACAATGCCAAATAAAAGAAAGAGATTGAAACACCAGCCTTTGGAGCACTCACTATTCAAAAAGGAGTAACACATTACAAGTATCACTAGAGCCATATTCTTCAGCATCCATGGAGTTTCTGAATGACAAGTAAGAATACAACTATGACAACAGTTACCATGGAAGCAGTTTCCTTCCTGAATAGTAACATTTAATTTGGTGCCATCATCCCGTAGCCAAGGCGCCATTCACCTTGTTCTTCCTCCTGCACCCTCAAACTGCGTCACTCCAAGGAGGGCGCCTCCCTCTGCTCACACCTCTGCCTCGAAGCAAGAACCTACACTGCCTTTCTAGCAGAATTACCGAATGTCGCTCTTTCTAGCAGAATTACCGAATGCCGCTCAATAAATTTCAATTAAAAAATTGAATAGGGCATTAGTTTTGGAAAGTAAAAGACATCAGTCTCTAGGCTTAATGTCTGTGACTCATGACCCAAACTTCTTTTTAAAAATTTGCTTGTATATGATAATACTGTACCAAAAGGCAAAGGCTGGAACTCCCTGAGGAGTCTAGTCACCCTGATGGCTGGAATACTGGCTGCACCAACCTGGTGGAATCAGTTGATTAAAAAATCCCTCCAGGATGAAGGAAAGGTCTTTAACTTGGGTCTTCAGGAGGAACACATAAGGATCAGTTAAGAATGAATGAGTCAGAGATACAAAATGACAATTATGGTCCAGTAATGAAACAGTTCACTTGACCATGTGAGAACTAGCAAAACATAAATGATACAAAGTAGATACATTTCCCCCTCACTAGGAAACTGCTGAAAACTTGTAACCCAGGGAAGCTGAGCAGACCTGCCCAGGCTGGACTTCTTTTTTCTTGAAATTCTTGATTCACCTCTTCCCTGCAAGTAGCAATCATATTGCTTCTGACCAATGATTTCTGTTAGAAACTTTATACCAGGGCTGTTATTTCTATGTGCAGAAACTTTTACAGGCTCGGCTTATACCAATACTCAAAGTTCACTATTTGAACTAACAGGTCTATGCTTTCTTTGAGCAGTCTCTGCAAGACACACATCCTAAGCTGGGAATTACCATGGTGGGGACTCTTTTGTCTATAGTGTCCCATACACAGCCCGGTAGGCTTGAAGAGCTATACGTTCTCTGGCCCCCAGCTGTGTCTGGCTCTGTCGTTTGCTGATCTTATATGTGAACACTGATGGGTCGCATTCTATTCCCTTTAGACAGAAAGAGAAACTTCCAAACTGAGAATCTTATCAAAATGGTCTTCTCCAGTTTACAAAAATGCAGGTGCCAATGAACCCACTAAGTAACACCCGTAAGGCCAGTTCTCAGACACGGAGGCTCACGATGACCCTGCCTGATGATTTAATATAATGCACAGTGCATGTACTTCACCCAAACTTAGGTATGGAAAGCTAGTATCAATAGGACTTCATGTTCTCTAACATGCAATTTCCACAGATTCTGCAAAATATCAACTGTTCAACCTGTATTCACACAAATCTTTAACATGGAGAATAATGACCATTATACAGAAAATTTTATTTTAGTAAGCAAATGGCAGTCTTATGAAGCAATGTTTTAGGTTTATTAAAGTATTTTATTTCCAATTGAAAACCAAGAAATTACACAGAATTTTGAAGACCTATAAAAATAATACTTTGACATATAAGTTTCCTCAGATTATGGACTAGCTCATTGGCTTCAACATCACACATGAAATTATTTATGTACTCAATAAATAATTACATTTTCCCACTGCTTCAAGCAGAAGCGCTGGTCTTCTAGAGTCTGTATTTTAGTTTGGGTTTTAACGTTAGGGGAGTAAGACAATCAACAAACAAATGCAAAGAAAGTGGTAAGTGTTACAGGTTAGAAGACTGAGGCGCAAGGGCCGGGAGTTTGGCTCAGCAGCTTAAGCGCCTGTCTGGCAGGTGCGAGCCTGTGAGTTCAATTCCCGGTGCTGCAAAAAAAATAAAAATAAAAATAAAAATAAAAAGGAATTGTTTCTGATAGAAGACTGAGGCGCTAAGTGGTAAAGGGAGATAGGCAGCATGGTCCAGAGCGGTGACAACTTTAAATAAGATAGCAGAGAAGGACTCTTTGAAAGATGGCACTTAAGCAAGATGGGAAGCAAAGGCCCAAGCCACGTGGATCCCTGGAGATAGAGAATTCCAGGCAGGCGGGAAAATCCTGAAGCAATCTGGCCGGTGTGGCTCAAGGGGAACGACAGACAGCGACGTCTGAGAGCTACCGAGGAGTCGCTGCCGAGCTTGAGGCCACTGCAAGAACTACGACTGCACACTGAATGCAACAGGAAGCCCCTGAGGAGTGACGGGATCAGGCCTCCAGGATCAATCAAGACTACGATGTGGCCAACGGACTGAAGGGGGCAGAAACAGCAGCGGGTCCGACGAGAGGCTGCCGCGCTAGCCCAGGTGGGAGGGGACGGTGGTCAGGTCTCGGGTGTTGACCGAGAAGTTGATGCGACGCAGCCAGATTCCGGGCTGACAGTGCGCACAGCCAACGGGAGTTGCTTATGCGTTTGGGATGAGCTACGGGTAAGACAGAGGTGACACCGCACACCCCAGAGTATGTGGCCAGAGGAACCCAAAGGAGCAAGGAAATTAGCAAGCGGGGGGAGATAGGAGGAGATTCAGGACCCTGCTTGGGGCCTTCTGCGTTCGATTCGAACAGTAGATACACAAGTGGAGACGGAGAGGGGCAGTCAGGTGTAAGGCAAGTACCCTCGGTATCAGTGAAAGCCATATGCTTTAATCAGTGCTCACTGTAGGATCCAGTAAAGTCAGGGGTAACCAACACGCGTAGACCATTATGCATACAAATGAATGAATGAATGAATGAATGATTATTGCAGATACAAAAAAATCCAGGGAGAACTAAAAGGAGAGGAAATTCAACAGAAAACTTACTGTCTGATACAGCTAGGATTTAAATGACATCGCTAAAATAAATGAGGAAAACTAGAAGTTAGTATAAAGCAATCCATGCACTATGTTTTTAAATCAACACTTTCAACTAGAATAGTGTGACTTTGGAATCCAGGAGATATCACACAGGACAAAATCTCCCAGAAGAATTCGAAACCAAGACGGTCATTTTCATGTGTTTTATCAGAAAGAATGATCAGCAAGTGGTACTTCCCTGACCAATCATGAGTCATCTGCCCACATGTATAGATGTCAAATATTTCTAAGAAGCACTATAATACTGACCTCTGATTTATGAAAACTCATTTCCATATTTTAGGAGTTTGCTCTCCTTACTGCTTTTAGTGTTTCAAACCTATCACTGTTTTTAGGCATACACCGTAATATACTTCATTTTAAGAGTTTTTTAAAGGTATACAGCTGGGTGTGGTGGCACACACCTATAATCAAGCACTCTGGAAGGCTGAGGCAAGAAAATTGCAAATTCAAGCTCAGTCTTAATAACCTGGCAAGACCTTGGCTCCAAATTAAAAAAAAAAAAAAATTAAAAAGGCTCTGGGTTCAAGACTCAGTAACCTAAATAAATAAATAAATAAAATGGTATACATTTACTGGTTTAAATTTACTATCTGTATCTTTCATTTCAAAGGCCTGATCTCAAGCCACAGAAATTAAGTTGTACTGCACATCCTGCTAAATAAAGTACATTTCTCAAAGTCTCTTACCAACATAGTAAAATTTATCTTGTGAAATACAGGAACAAAAAGACTCCACAATATTGTAAAAAAATCTCTCCCCGCTTACATTTGTCCCCTGGGCTGCTATTTAAGTAAGCAAATGACAGGAAAGAAATTTTCTTTGAATACCTTTTTTAGGTCACAATGCTTCAAAGTATTATTAAAATATCAATTAATAAGAAATAAATAAAGCAACTTTTACAATTTTAAATTATTTTGATTACGGTTATTTCAGATGATATTCTTATTAACTGAAATAAGCAAATAACTACATCAGAGCAGTATTTAGTCAGTCAGGATCACAGAGCACATCCTGCTATTAATATTTGATAAGTAGTCCAAAATAAAAACTACTTAGAGAGCATGAATTTTTTTTTCCAAAGATGGAAGACTATAATAAATTCAACACTTTTATCCTGGCCAAAAGATTTAAAAATCCTATTTATATGAGGCCTTTAGCACACGCTTTGCTTCCTGCCTTCCACTCCAGCAAACACTAAATCAGCAAGCTTCCTACAAAATAAAAAACTGTGGGATCTGCAACAATACGCTAGTACTGGTATCAAGGCAGCAAAAGACCAAGTCTTCTGGCTCCATGAGAAAACAGACGCAGCATAGGAAAGAGTGTTAAGGGACAGAAAGGCAACGGTACCCACTCCCCTAACTTCCGGGTCTGCACATTCCACTTCAGGGTTCCCCACCTTCAGCCCTGTTGGCCTTGGAGGCCAGGTGTCCCCGGAAGCATCCCAGCCCCAAACAGCTCCAGGCACTGCCAGAAGCCCTCCAGGCGCCCATACTGGGCCTGGTGGAAAAGCCCTGCCTGTCCACAGGAGCTATGCATTCGGATCCCCCTGGAGGTGCTGCCTTCACACAGAATCCGCTCAGCCTTATTTTCAAAATCATCTCCAGCTATCACCAAAGCCCTCGAAATGAAAGAGAAGGAAGCAAGTGGCACAAACAGAAAAGGGGAGCTCAGCTCTTTCAATAGCTAGATGTAATCCATCTGAGAAGAAAGGGATGTTTTCAGAATTTATATTCATAGAGAGCACCTCGAATTAAACCACAGGTCTAAATCTGCCAAATGAGCTTACCCATATCCATCAAAACATAAGAAAGAGTAGCCGAGCGTGGTGGCGCACGCCTTTAATCCCAGCACTCGGGAGGCTGAGGTAGGAGAAGCGTTGTGAGTTCAAGGCCGGCTTGGGCTACAACGCGAGCACAAGGCCGGCCTGAGCTACACAGTGCGACCCTACCTCAAAAAACCGGGGCCAGGAGTTTGGCTCAGTGACTTAAGCACCTGTCTGACAGGCGCGAGGTTGTGAGTTCAATCCCCAGTGCGGGGAAAAAAAAAAAAAAAGAAAGAAAGAAAGAACGAACAATGATCCACACAGTCCAAAACTTTGATCTTCTATAAGGATAGTTAATATCACTTTCTTTCTTCCCAAAGTGGCAGCTTCTTGTTATCTTCTGAAATGTCACTGACTCAAAAGAAAACGACTGTAATTTAAACAGGAAGAAACAAGAATGGGTAAGTGGTACACGGGCTCTGTTTGGAAGTTGCTAAACTGCCTTTCCAGAATCTGCATAATACCCTCTCCCTGGGGGGCACTCCGAGTCTCTAGGTGTCCCCTGCCAAGGAGCTGCCCGCCACCCACAGAAATGCCAGGCCACCCTCACCCTGGCGCTGAGCAGGCTGGTCCCCGACTTTCTCCCGCACTTTCCTCTGCCACATCCCAAGGGCACTGCCCCCCTGCAGCTCCCCAGCAACCACCCCAGGCGGGCCACACCATCCCCACCCTGGACACCCCCGGGCCCCTCCTAACCGGTCTCCCCATGGCCAGGTTAGCCATAAATGACTCGAAAAGCCATGGAAAATTCTAATTATATAAAAAGTAAAAAAGTAAGGACGTGGTGGAAGAAAATGAAGGTGCGACACATTCACCTTTCCTAGCACCAGGCAAAAGATAATCTCTTAGGTTGATGGAAATCTAAAAATAGGGCAGAGGTAAATTATTTAATGCTCCAAGAACTAAAAACAGAAATGCGGCAGCCTTTAATGAGTGCCAGGACTTGCTGTTCATCTTACACTTTTATGAACTCTGAAGTTTTGGCTCACGCAGATAAATATATCAGAGCAGCCACTTACGTTACACAAGATATTTACGCCAATTTTACATGTGCAAGTGACACGAATTGGTCATCAGTTTTCTACCTGTTCATCATTGCTTCACTCTGCTTTCCCAGCGCTGCTCTTCGGAATTTCCTCACCAGAAACTGCCTTGCTCGGGTGTCGGGGTGATAAACTCAGGGCAGTGTGATCCAGCCAGTAGCTCTTCTAGTGAAAACTGTCCCTTAGCTCCTTCTCTGTTTCTGTTTTTCAATAACTCTTTTCTCCTTGATTGGCCTCACACTAACTACCTATGAGCCAAGTACTCTTTTCATTTGTAAATAACAAGCACCCACGTTTATAATTCCTACTCTGCGTCCAACGTGCCCAAATCTCAGGTGCCAGCTCCTCCACCAACACAGGCATCACTGGGCATCACGAAGGATCCTTGACTCAACAGCCCACGGCCAGGTCTCACCTGCTCCCACGAGCAGCCCATCCCCCCAGCAGAGGGGACCTCACAGGGCTGCAGGGCCGTGGGTGGTCCGAGAGGATGAACTCACCCATGTCCAAATTACCAAGACTTAGGACAAGTCAAGTCACCAGACGTACAAGTGAAAATATTGTCAACAACCTATCAACATGGTCCTGAAACGCACTCAAGTTTGAGATCCCAAATCTAATTCAATGTCCTTATTTTTAAAATGAAGACATTTAAATCCAGAGAGGGAAGTAATTTGTCCCAAATTGGCTACCTAATACACACCCAATTAACTGTTCCACTCATAGTCTAATCTTTTGATTATTGTTTTGTTTTGGTTTGTTTTTGTACCAGGAATCAAACTCAGGACCTTGCACTCGCCAGGCAGGCGCTGTGCCACTAAGCTACATCCCCAGCTGGCCAGCGTTTTTTTGTTTCGTGTGTGTGTGTGTGTGTGTGTGTGTGCTGGGGCTTGAACCCAGGGCCTTGTGCAGGCAAGGCAAGAACTCTACCACTGAGCCACATCCCCAGTCCAAGTCTTTTTTTAAAAAAATCGTAAGCTTTAAAACATACAAAAGTTAATAACTGGATATAACAGCTAACATCACACTCAATGGTGACAGACAAAAAGCTTTTCTTCTAAGATTAGAGAGAAAATAAAGATGTCTGCTATTGCCATTTCTAATCAACAGTCATGGAAATCCTAGCCAGAGCAGTTAGGCAAGAAAAAAAACAGCATCCAAATTAAAAAGCAAGACATACAATTATCATTGTTAACAGATGGCATGATCTTAAAAGTAGAAAACACTAAAGAGTCCACAAACAAATCTAGAATAAATCAATTCAATGGTTACAAGATACAAAATTAAACTGGGCGTGGTGTTATACACCTGTAATCCCAGCCCTCAGGAGGCTGAGGCAGGAGGATTGCCATGAGTTCAAGGCCAGACTGGGTGACATAAGCGAATGTGAGGCCAGCATGAACTTCACAGTGAGACCCTGTCTCGAAAACAAAGTTCCAAAATTAACACTGAAAAATCAGTCTCATTTCTGTTCACTAACCATGAACATCTGAAAAGGGAACTAAGAAAAGAATTTCAGGCACGGAAGCATCCAAAAGAATAAAATATTTAGGAAAAACACAGCCAAGGAGGCAAAACACTAGTATACTGAAAACTGCTGGAAGAAATTTTTTAAAAACACAAATAAATGGAAAGACATCAGGTGTTCATGGATTAAAGACTCAACATTGCCAAAAGGCCAGTAACACAAAGCACACTACAGATTCAGTGCAACGCCTAAATCCCAGTGGTATTTTTGGCAGAGATGAAAAAATTTATACGGAATCCCAAGAACTCCCCCAAAACCAAAACAATCTTGGAAAAAGAATAAGGCTTGGGGTGGGGGTGGGGTTATAGCTTAGAAGTTAGCACACATGGGGGGCCCTGGGTTCCTTCCCAGCCCTAGAAAAGGAAGGAACAGGGAAAGGAAGGAGGGAGAGAAAGAAGGAGGAGGGAGAAAGAAGGAAAGGGAGGAGGGAGAGAAAGAAGGAGGGAGCAGAGGGAGGAGGGAGAGGCAGAGATCACAATTCCTTCTCAAAACTTACTAAAAAGCTATGGAAATAAAAACAGTGTGGTACTGACACAAATAGCAACGGAACTGAGTAGACAGCCCAGAAGTAAACCCCCCGTATGTAAATACATGATCTTCCACGGGGCTGCCAAGATCACCTGAAGGGCAAACCACAAGGACAAACCATCACGTGTCCAGGAAACGGAGCTGCGGAAAGCAAGGCTGACCCTCCTCTTACACCACGCACAAACCTCGGCTCCGAACAGATCCAAGGACAACACTTGAAATGACAAAATTCTTAGAAGAAAACAGTTGGAGGGGGCAGGAAAAAAAAATGTTTCATAACACTGCATTCAGCAATGATTTCTTGAGGACGACACCAAAAGCATGGGCCACAAAATACATGACACATTATCCAAATTTAAAATGTTCGTGCATCAAAGGATATTATCATCTGAGTGGAAATTCAATCCATGGGAGAAAATATCAACAGGTCATATAACTGATAGGAGATTGTTACTTAGAATGCATAAGGAAATCTTACAAATCATCAAAACAAAAAGACATTTCCCCAAAGAAAATATACATATGACCAGTAAACACATGAAATGATGTTCAATATTACTAATCATTATTAATTACTAGAAAAAAGCAAGTTAAAACCACAGTGAGATACCATTTCACTACTAGAATAATCGATACAAAAAAACAAAAAACTAATGAGTGTTGGGGTAGTGAAGAGGTTGGAACTGTGGAACATTTCTGATGGGAACGGAAAATGATACAGAGATTCTGCAGTTATTCAAAAAATTAAAAATAGAACTATGATGTAATTTAGCAATTCTACTTCTGGATACAACCACAAAAGAAATTAAAGCAGGGATCCCAAAAGATATTTGGATGTTCAGCTTCACAGTGGCATCATTCACAAAAGCCAAAAGGTGAAAACAACCCCGGGTCCATCAGTAGATGGACGAATAAACAAAATGTAGTACAGACATGAAATGGAATATTACTCAGCCTTCAAAATGAAGGAATTTCTGATCCATGTTACAAGGCAAGTGCACCTGGAAGATACTGTGATAAGTGAAATAAGCCAGTCATGAAAGACCACATAGTACACAATTTCACATAGAGGAGGGCCCCGGGATGCCAGCTGGCAGAAGCAGAGTAGGGTGGGGTCATCAGTGCCTGGGGAGAGGGAGGAATGGGGAGCTAGTGTTCAGCAGGCAGAGTTTTAGTGCAAGAAGATGAAAAGCTTCTAAAAATGGATGATGTAAAGGTTGTGCACCAGGGTAAACATACTCAGCACTCCAGAAATGGACACTTAAAAGGTTACAGGGCGAGCTCTACATCATGGAATCAAGTTTTACTCATGCAAGAACTGAACTACTTGTCCTCCTCCTCTCTGTTATTCTCATTTGTCTTATCCATATAATCAAATCTCAGTTTCTAGCGTATCTCAAAATACTCCTTATGAGCTGGGTGTGGTGATGCACTCCTATAATCCCAGCACTTGAGAGGCTGAGGCAGGAGGATGGTTGTGAGTTTGAGACCAGCCTGGGCTACAGAGTGAGCTCAAGGCCAGCCTGAACTGCATAGTGAGACCCTGTCTCTAAAAAGCAAAACAAACAAACAAAATACTCCTTATGAACAACCTTCCTTTCAGTATCTCGGCTGGCACGCTTGCTTAGGCACCACAGATACTGAAACCCTAAATCTGCTTGCATCCACCTTTCTGTGACCACACTTCCCCTGGGAAGCCCTGAACCCCCAGAACAACCCGCTTCCTTCCACCCTTACCCATGCCCGCAACCCACAAAATTCTTGAAGGCTTTAGTCACCACTGTGAAGCTTCTCTTGTTTGTCCTCAAGCGATTTCTCCAGCTACCATGGCAAAAAATAAAATCAAATAAAAACAAAACAAAACAAAAAAGAAAACCAAGTTGCTCCTCACTCGCGCAGTCGCAGGATCTGTTCACTTGTCCCACTGCCGGCCCAGCTGAGGACCCCCACCCTCGTCCTCTAACACGACAGGACCACCTTTCTCCCGCCACTGACAGCGCAGAAGCACCTCTAGAGGGCGAGAGATGGCTCTGAATATGTCACGGTGTCACTGAATGCTTCTGGGTGCTGTGTTTTTTGTTTCATTTTTCGTTACCTCCATAAAAAATGACCTAATCATCTTAACTGCGAGGTCTAAGATTTGAAATCAGGAAAATAAAATTTTTTAATTAAAATGTGAATTAAACAAAAATAGGTAAGCGAGTAGGTTTTCGTTTGTTTGTTTGTGTTTGGTTTTAGTATTGGGTATCAAACTAACCTTTATTTTGAGACAAGTTCTCACTAAGTCACTAAATTGCCCAGAAGTCAAACGTGCAATCCTCCTGCCTCAGCCTCCCTTGGTGCTGGGATGACAGGTGTACACTACTATGTTCGGCTGGTTTATTGTATTTTCAACCCATCAATCAAAGTCATGGCTGCATCTAATAACATAAAAAGCACTTCCTGCTCTCCAACTCCAGGAACTAGTAACAGCTTAATTTCCTCCAGTGACCTCAGGAAGGACAAAGTCACCCAGAGCCCGGGGGCGCCCCAGGAGGCTGCCGAGCTGAGGGGCGATGTGACCCAGAGGGGATGCTGAGGGTGTGTGCTCCTGGGTGTGTGCGAGGCGGAGAGTGGGGTGGAGAGGTGGGGAGACGCGGAACTGCACAGCCCGAGGTGACCGTGGGGCACTCACGAGGCAGGGAGAAGGGGTCAGATCCCACAGCTTCTGAAGGGAGCCTGAGAGCCGACAGCCTGCGGTGATGCTTTAGAGAAAGGAAGAGGCCCTGAGCCCGGAAGATGCTGACCCCTTACACAGACGGGAAGTGCGAGGGACAGGCTGGGGTCAGAGATGTTAGAGGAACCCCAGTTTGCATGGGCTCAGTTTGAACCGCCCACTGGACATGTGCCGGAGACAGGATAAACAGCAGGTAGGTGAGTCTCAATGACAAGACAGCCACTGTGCTCTCCAGGAAAGGACCAAGTGCCCTACACGTTATGTCCCAAGCAAGCATCTCACTCAAGTAAGTGCATAAATATTTAACACACAAGAATGCAAGACTGTCCCAGGGAACATGCGAGAAAAACTAAACTGGAAAGACAAATTGAAAATCTCCACTCGGGAGGCTGAGGCAGGAGGATCACTGTGAGTTCAAGTCAGCCTGGGCTACATAGTGAGTTCAAGGTCAGCATGAACCATATAATGAAACTCTGCCTCAAAAAAGGCCAAAGAAAAAAGAAAACAGAAAGAAACAAAGAAAATCTGATAGACAGGACAATTTATAAACACACTATGTGGTCATCAATGCTAAAGGCATCGGTAACTCTTAAAAGGGTTACTATCACCAAATAAAAGAACAAATAAAAAGAAAAATACAGATTTAATTAATTAGAAAGGAAAAATATGCTAATGAAACATTTCTGAAAACTATTTTGCATACCGTGATAAGGACAAATAAAAGATGACATCAAATTAATGTCCCCCTGGTTCTGAGAGGAACACACGGTCTCATCGGTAGCAGCGGGAGTTCACTAACTCCTGTTCGCCACGATATAAGAGGAGGAGAATCCGGCGTGAACTTGTTCTGCTTAGGAAACACAGCCCAAGACTTTAAGTCCTGGCCACAGCAGGTTCAGTTACAGCCCAGTGTCCGAGTAACCACAGAACTGGAGACCTGACACTTTTCCTCTGCGGACTGTCTTTCTGTCGTGGTGGCACCACACACACAGTGACGATTAGCTCTGAGAAGAAAATACTTCACCTTGCGATTCTCTAAAATCACCTGCTGTCCAACGCTGCCCCGCAGTGCCCTGGATATTTGCAGACGTCTGGGGAAAATCCCATTCCCTCCCAGGGTACAAGCGCTGGGTCTCCGCCTCAGCGTGGCTCGGGGGGCTGCAGCCTCTCAGGCACCCCGCACACCTGCTCACACAGCTGCTCCTTCTTCTGTCCCCCACTGCCCGATGTGGACCTGCCAGTGCGGCTGCAGCCACAAAGCCGGAAGCCTGGAGAGCCGCCCTCGATGCAAGGACCCTCGCGATCACCCCTAAACCCAACTGCTTTTATTTATTTATTTATTTATTTGGTACCAGGAATCGAACTCAAGACCTTGCGCTTGCCAGGCAGGTGCTTGTGCCACTGAGCTACATCCCCAGCCCATCCTCCTCTTTGTTCATGAAAGAAATCTTTGATTTGCAAAAGAGCAGTCACCCCTTGGACTCCCCAGGCCTCTTGGTCAGTAATGAGTCAGTCTCGGTCGCTGAATACTCCCGAAGACCAGAGCTGAGCAGGCACCGACATTGGTGACCCCATCGCCACCAGCACGGCCTCTGGGTTTGGCGCTCTCAATACTGTCCTGTTTATTAAGAAGCTGGAAGCCAGACGTGGTGGTGCACACCTGTAATCCCTGCACTCAGGAGGCTGAGGCAGGAGGATTGTTGGGAGATCGAGACCAGCCTGGGCTATGAAGTGAGCTCAAGGCCAGCCTGAACTGCATAGCGAGACCCTGTCTCAAAATGACAAAAATAAATATATAAATGAAGAAGCTGGGACTTAGGGAGGGTTTAGAGGGACCAAGCGGCTCGCCCGGCCCAAGTAGCTGGCAACGCAGATGTCTCAGACCCCTGACCCTTAAAGATCGGGCCTGCGTCCTCCACTGTGCAACCACAGAAGCACTAAGGAAAGTCAAAGAGCAATTCCTGACACTCCAAACAGCCTAGAAAACGTTACGTTTATGCCACAAACACCAAGATACATCAGATCACTGAAACGCCAACTTCCTGAGTTGAAATACCATTTCAATGCAGAAACGCTGGTTACGCTGCGTTTCACATGTTGGCAAAATGGAGATTATGTCATCTCTTCAACTAGTAAGAAAATAAAGCATTGCTTAAACAGTTCTTACCAAATTTAGCTTATTTTAAAGACCTACTGCATATTCATACAGAGTATAAGAAAATATTTTCCAAAAACAGAAAAGCTATATCTAGAATGGCTCGAACATCTGACATATGTTTTAGAAAGCCCAAATATGACCTACCTTGCTTAGTATAGGAAGGAGACTATGACAGAGGAAAAAGAAAATTAAGGTAAGCGAATAAGCCAAATATTATACAAATGCCAGCAGTACAAACAAGAAATTGATCTAGAGGATTCATTGGGGGGGGAATTAAATGACAATAGACCAAGCCGCTCGCTGAGGAATGCCCAGGGGCACAAGTAGGGTGTATATATGTGCATGCAGGTCCTCCTCATCAAGGGGACGGAAAGCCAAAAGGAACAGAAACTGTCCTGCTCAACCAACAATGCAAGAAGGGTTCTGCTCATTCTAGTCACACCCGTAATTCTCAAGGCCTGGGCAACTGAGCGGACTTGTTAGGATTTAGTCTTCTCGTCTAAACGAAGAACGAATAACCACCTTGGTAGTTATAACCTGAGGACCTGTGAATCTGCGTGTGTTTGTGTGTGTGCCCGTGCATGTGTGCGTGTGTCTGCGTGCGTGTGTGTGAGATAGTACCCTAGTAAAACTGCAGATCCAACACAAAAGCTATATATTATATTTATCACTACCGAGGTATCCAAGAGCTGCGCTGCAAGTTGATTTAATGCACTTCACTTAGCTGAAAGAGTAAAGAGCAGAGGGACGAGGAAAGGCGCCTCCTCTATGCATTGATTGGTTTACACGGTTAATGGAGCCCATTTGCAATACCACTATTATCTGCATGGTATTAGCAGGCCTACTGACAATTAGGACAGTACAAAGGCCCCAATTAAGTGGCCCAGACTACAACATGATATAATAAATTATTTACTGTCCACACTACATGAAAAGAAGCTTTGGAGCAGACACTAGAATTCAGCAGATGCTCAAAAACCAATTTCCCTATTATCCTGCAGTGTTTTTTGGTTTTGGTTTTGGTTTTTTGTGATATTCCTCTAGCTATGCTTAGCACTGACTACTTTTAAATATAATCTTTTGGCCCCTCAGAGGGCAAAGGAGGTAACCTGGAAGCATGTTCCCAGCGAGAATTAAAACCGAGGCAGGACAATTCCCTCCGGTGGACACTGCCATGCAGATAAGCAGGAGGTGACTGTCCCCAACTAATTACAGATCAGCACTGAGGAGCAGTACGGTCACTTGTCGTGGGTCCTATTTATAGTTCTGTTCACTGGTTTAACTGAACTTAACAGCTCAGTAATTAGAGTCTACTGGTAGAGGACAGCTGCTTGAGTTTCCATGCTTTTCACCTCTAAATAGATGGCTGAGGAAAACATTATATTGTTTTGAAATTCTGGGGGGGGGGGTTTAAAATAGAAAATAGAAATAAATAAATAAATAATTTCTAAAAAAAGAAAAAAGAAAAACTTTTAGAGTTGAGGTAGATCCTGTTAACAAATTATCTTTCACAATAGAACTGTAAAGCAGAACTGGAATTTATCAAACTGTGAAGTTCTAGATGAGGAAATCGGCTTCTTTCTGCCCACTCTTTAGCCAGAGGAGACACCTACGTAACAAAATTTCATTCAAAACACCGAGCTAATTCACTGCTGCTCCTGAATGGGTGCCCAGTGATGGAGAATTTTATTCAAATTTGCCATGAATGAACACGATGGACTTTACCACCTCATTATTATGAGTGAAATACAACAACTGGGTCCACCATTTTCATCATGACATTCCTACCGTTAGAGTCCATTACACTTCTATTGAGAGGATAAAAAATCTAAGCACACAGACGCGCGTGTGAAACTGTACAACTCAGACGCCCCGTGGGCTCTGAATGAATGAATGACAGGAGTGACCGCGCCCCTTGCAGGGTTAAAGGGCGCCTGTGTCCATTAGGGACTGAATGCTGGGTACGCATAAAGCTTTTTGATGACATACAATCTTGGAAGGAAAAAAATACTTCCATTCAGAATACTCAGAAAAGAAAGACAAAAAGCAAAAGGGACAAACAAACGACAACAACAAATCCAAAGCAGTAACATTATAGGTTTACAAAGCAAGAGGATAGGAATTTGACAGTGGTTGCAATATTGCATATTGTTCCCTTCAAAAGGCTTGGTTAGATGAACAGATAGAGACGTGTAAAATTGATCTAATCATATGAGTATTAACTATTCTTTTTCAATAACTAACACATTTAGTAGTAGAGTCATTTTAGCTGTCTTACGTATATGTATATACAGATTTATGTCTTTTTCCTTTTCCCTTCCTTCTTTCCTCCTTTCCCCTTTCCCAATTACTTTCACTCAGAATACTCGGGAGCAATTACTTAGTACTTGTCTTAAAGACGGGCAGGGCAGGATCTTGTGAGGCAGAAACAGGAACAAAACTGGACCGGATTTGTGCCTGAGAACACGTTCCCAGCAGGCGAGGGTCTTGCGATCGATCCCAAGGGCTTTCCACAGGCGGCCCAGAGCGGACGGGTGCGAACGGGACCCTCCACGCGGAGCCGCCGCCTGCCCTCCACCCACCTCTGGATACAGAGGCCTGGAATGGGAAGGAAAGCAGGAGCTCTCCGGAGGGTCCCATGCACCAGGAAAACGCACCCCGCTGGGTCGCGCTTGTGGGGTGGGGGCACAGGGAGACCCACGACGGAGGAGGGTCCCACGAAGATTCACCTGTCGGCAGTGGGGCTGAGGGATGGGCAGAGAAAGGGACACGGAGGGACGCCAGGAGCACGGTGCCAAGCGGAGGAGGGGAGCACTCGCAAGCAGCATCGGGACCAAGCAGCAGCTATTTATAGGCCGGAGCAGGAGAGGAGAGTGGGAGACGGCTCCGAGGTTCACGCTCAGATGGCTGGGAAGCCAGCGGGGCCGCTGTGAAAAATCAGGACAGGGCCTCCCTGCCGATCCAGTTCAGTTCACGCCAGGCGAGGCCACCAACCCCGGCAGTGCCCCAGGCCGGGCGCCTGGGCTCTGCTCTGAAGGGCAGTGGCCCGCCCTGCTCCCGAAGCCTGGGGACAAGCGAAGGCAGAAGGACCCCAGCAGCTCCCCGTTAGCAGAGATGAGCCGACCCCGGGCACAAAGAGCAAAACAGCAGCTTTCGGGGACCCAGGCCGGGGCCAGACTTGCAGGGCGCAGCTCAGCCCCGGACGCTCAGAGGAAACGATCAGAAAGGGAAGAAAGGAACCAAAGACTGGGGCGTGGGCTCGGCCACCCATGCGAACGAGCAGCGACGCAGGCTGGGTGCTGGGCACGGGGCGCCCGGGCTGCTCCGGGTGCTGTAACTCAGCCCCGCAGACTAAGCGGCCTGTAGACAAGAGAGGCGAGTTCAGCTCGCGTCCGGGAGGCGCCGGGCCCTGGAGGACCTCGCTGCGTGACCACAGGCCGAGCGGGCCGCAGGGACCTCTGCTCCCCTTCACCTGAGGCCACCGGGGCCACGCACACCACCACCGCCACCGCCACCGCCCTGCACAGTGGGACCTCGTCGGAGGCTGGATTCACGGTGCTGCTGTGGTCACTGTGTTCGTGTGTGTCCCCTCCTGCCGGAAGGCGAGACCTCCAAGGAGCCCCATGAGTGGCTTCCCATCAGTAACGATTCACCTCGCCACTGCCCAGGCCTGGCCCTGCGACATGGAATAACCCCAAACCTTTCCTGTCCCCAGCACCTGCCACCTTCCTCCCCGACAGCACGGGCTCTGGCAAGCAAGGACCTGGGTTCAAATCCTACCTGTCTGCTGCTTCCTGTCTGCCCTCTGTGAGGACACTAAACACACGTCTCAACCGCTGCCTGTCCAAATAGCTTTCCCCAGGGTTCTGGAGGATCAAGTAGGAGTTTGGGGGTTGTGTTTTGTTTGGCGGGCTACAGACGTGACAGCCATTGCCTGACTCTGAGATTTCCCACCTGTGCGCTCCCGCAGCTGCCCTCAGCCAGGCCAGCACCTGCAGCCCCCGGCCTGCCGCCCTTGCTCCCTTCCATCCCCCACCAAGCCCACCTCCCAGGGGCTTCCAGGCCCAGCCCATTTCTCGCCCCCCACACCATGAGGTTTTCTCTGACTCCCTCTGGGTGCCCACAGCCTTGTTCTTAGAACCGGTAACCGCAGACACGAACCGTTCACAGCTGCCTGCGCTCTGACCCCACAGTGAGCAGTGCGGTGCCCCCATGTCCCCCGTCGCGGTCTCCCCCCAGCCCCGGGCAGGACCTGCCTCGACGGAGATGCTCAGTAACTGTCCAAGGAGTCAACCAAGCCTGAGTACCCCACAGAGGGGAGCCTGATTTACTGGAAATTATACGAGCACCGAGACACACACCGCTCTACCCCGGGCAGGGCCTGGGACAGCGGCAGGAACCCGCGCGGAGCTCCTGGCTGTCCCACGCATGGTAGGTGGCAGTGACGGGGTCACAGCCGGGGGACACGTTCCCGGACCTCAGCCTGGAGCCATGGCTCACAGCAAACTCCACACAAGTACTCTGCCTTTTCCTGTACATGCATTAGACGTGGTAAGAGATTGACAACACGATCAAAAAGAAAATTATAATATTGTACTAAAATCTATGCAAATGTGCCCCCCAATACCTCACTGTACTACAGTACTCTTCTCCTTCTCACGATCGACCCAAGTAACTAAAGCTGCTTAATGGAAAATCACGGATCCGGAAAGGCCACCATATAGCTATGTTTGCTATTTTAAACGATACAAACATACAGTAACTATCCAATCATTGGCCTACGCAGTAGCAAAAGCTCAAGGCCACTATCACCCCTCTGACTGACCCAGCACAGTGCCAGAAATACATACTAGAATCTTGGGGCTCTTTTTAAATTTTGATTTGACTGTAGCATGAAATTTTACAGAAACCAGGACACTGCGAGTGTTCACTCGTCAATTCATTCAAGCCACATCTCCTTAGGCCCACTACGTGCCAGGCATTGCAAGCAAAACTGTGAAAAGCCTGAATCTTATAGACCCTAATTTCATAACGATGGAAAGGCCGTTAACAAATACAAAAGTCTGTATTGCAACATAAGCTAAGCGCGGGTACTCTACCAAGTCTAAGCAAGGGCCCTGTGACAATTCAGACTTGTCGAATAATTAAGTTCACATCAGTTAGCAGGGTGATCTCCACAATAGGAACCACAAGGTTTTAAAAATATTTCTTAAGCCACAACTTGGGCTTGTGAAAGAAACTTCCAGTGGAGAATTTTTCCCCATGTCCCACAATATGGGACTTTCCATCAACTGCTTAAAATTGATTCCTAACATAAGGGTTATAAAATACATGCTCCAAAGTGGTAAAATGATTTAAGGACATTTCATAGGAGAGAGACTGGGGACCACTTGTCCCCCACCTCTCTTCCTGTTGTCCCGTACAAAGAAAAATGGAGCAGCTGGCTTCCGGGAAGTCACAGAATGTGGAACCAGTCTTGTACTAGAGTAGAACACAAAGTATAACTAGCCTGCTCCAATCTCACGTAGGTCTGTGGTGCAGCTTAGGGGTAAAGCGTGTGTTTAGCATGTATGATGCCCTGGGTTCAATCCCCAGCACCAAAATCGTAAATAAATAAAAACAGAATTAACTAAAATTCTGTTTCTTTTCACTCTTCAGTCTGGAGTGGTGGGGTACAGAGAAGGCCACTTTACACTCCACAGCAGGAGGTAATTTTGTTAGAAAGATTCCATTTGCATCTGTCCAAAGTCTGGGTCACCTTCCCCAGGCCCTGAGCTATGCCTCGGACAGTAGACCTTTCTTAGCACTTCTGTAGCAGAAGAGAAAGAAAATCCTAAGGCAACAGGAGGCAAGCCAAGTAACTTCTGACCGAAATTTTCAGGAAAAGGTTCCTGAACTTTCCTAGGATCTGAACTGATAGGATTATCCCAGAATGAATAAATGATGCAAAGTGTTTCTCCTGATGTTTAAATGCATAGTTTATTGATATATTGCCTGCCTGGCTAATAAAATGCTTACGTTTCGTGCTCACTCAGGCTCATGAAAGTCTGTACAAGCAAAGTGGGTAAATCTCGACCACAAAGAGGGAGGAAATGGCAGGCGTTCCGCGTCTCTATTCTCACACACTCGGACACCAGGCGAACAGGGGCTTTCACCCCGCACACCCAGGGATCCACCGATTCCCCAGCACACACAGGTAGCGTCCACCCCTTCAGCTCGGTTCCGACACTAACATCAGAGACGGCGTCAGGGTGCAGGGGCCTGCAGATGCCCAGCGCCAGCCCCAGGCGGGGGCCAGTGCATCTCATCGGCTCTGAAGTCAGGGCTCCCCTCCCCCGCCCCCCGCAAGCTCAACTCATTTGCTAAGAGGATCTTGCAAAACTTACAGCAATATTTCCATTTACTGATTTATTATAAAGATTGCAAAAAACAGAAGGACAGCGCGATGGGAGAGGGGCATGGGGACCGCTGTGAGAGGGCGGGCACAGCCCCCGTGTCCCCTCCAGGCCACCACACTCCAGGACCCTTCAGCTGCTCGGCTACACAGAACCCCCAGAGTCCAGGCCTTCGAGTCTTTAGGAGAAGTTTCACTCGTGGGTAGGACTGGTTACACCCACGTCCCTCTCTCAGGGCGAGAGTAGACGTCCCAACCCTTTAAGCATGCTTCTGTCTTCTTAGTGACTGGGTCACATCCCAAAGCCACCCAAAAGACCACAGCCACCAGTTACCACACAAAACACAGACACTAGTCACTCAGAGACCCCATGCGTGTTAGGAGCTGTGTGACAGGAAACAGACAAAGACCAAACAGGTACTGCAAAATATTACACAAAATTAAAATTCTCCACTTCAGGCCCTAATATTGCTATGTGATAGTAAACTGACCTCTTTGGTAGTTAGAAAATTATAAGAAATTATCAGAGCTGGGCATGGTGGCGCACGCCTTTAATCCAAGCACTCAGGAGGCTGAGGTAGGCGGATCGTTGTGAGTTCGAAGCCGACTTGGGCTACAACGCAAGCGCAAGGCCTTCCTGAACTACATAGTGTGACTCTGCCTCAAAAAGCTAAGACCAGGAGTTTGGCTCAGTGGCTTAAGTGCCTGCCTGACAGGTGTGAGGTTGTGAGTTCAATCCCCGGTGCCACAAAAAAAAAAAAAAAAATCATCAGAAAGTAACACTTTCTATAAAGAAATCTAAATTTTGGGCAAGCACCAAAAATTAAAAAAACATAACCACTTAAGATCTAAGGTGCCCATAAATTCTTTGTCTCCTCTGGACTCTCTTGGCTTCTGACTATTATCCCAGCATAATTCCTAACCCTACTCATTTCTCTCAAAAATGGCATAGTATATCCGGTCCTGGTGGCACATGCCTGTAATCCCTCGGAGGGCGAGGCAGGCAGACCGCCATGAGTTCAAGGCCAGCCTGAGCTACATAAGCGAGTTAAAGGCCAAGCTGCACTACACAGAGAGACCCTCTCTCCAAAATAAATAAATAAATAAGATAGTTTGGACCATAGGTTATACACTGCCCTACTTGGAGATGAAAAAGGTTTCTAAACAGTCTCTTTGACAAAAGGAGGGCTTCTCAGAAGCACCGATTTGTACAGAGATATTTGACTCAGTCTGCCTCTAAACTCCCCGACTGTGAACGAGTTAACAAGCACTTCAACTTTCGCGGCTGCCAAGGAAGCCATCGCATCCACACTGAGTATTTAAGAAACCCTTGCAGACCCAAACGTGCACGCGGCTTGGCCTCACAACATGTATCTGGGAACTTTGTTCTCCACCTCCACCCCCCGCACCCCATGGAGGGGTCCCGGAGAAGCACAGTGATTCAGCAGTTCCCAGGCTTTGGCTACAGCCTGCTCCAGTGCAGCGGAAGCAGGGGAAAGAAAAAAGGCCCAGAGGACACAGATAAACCAAAATTCCCTTGTAGAAAAGCAAACACGATGAAATTCCATGCTTTCTTTCTCCACAAAACATCAGGACCGCCTACAAGGGTATCTCTCCTCCCTCTTACTAAGCTAGTCTTCTTAAGCTACAACAGAAAGCAGATGAAACACTTTTTGTCAACTAGTTCAAGAGATGCTTAAAAACAGAAGTAAAAGGGCAATCCCAGAACGCCAAGGGAAATTTAATGGCAGGCAGTAAACAAGAATAACACTGTTAATACCTGCCTGAGAACACATTTTTAAATCTCTTATGTCATCCGAGCATCTCCTGGATGGCAGATCATTTTTTTTTTTTTTCTTTTTTGAGTCAGGATCTCATTATGTAGTTCAGGCTGGCCTTGAACTCACTGTGTAGTCTAGGTTGGCCTTGAACTCACCCAGATCCTCCTGCCTCAGCCTCCCAAGTGCTGGGATTACAGGCGTGTGCCACCACACCTGGCTATCTTTTTCATTCTTGCAACCCTTACATCTTATCTACAGGTCCTTAGCATACAGCTCTGCACATGAGAAACGCACATGAAATGTCGGTTGAATTAAGCAAGTGAGAAACAATAAAAGGCTCCCAAACATAATTTCTGCTCAAATACACTTTTCAGAAGCACAAAAGACACCCAACGACTAGGGTAGGCTGGAAGCGAGAGACTGAAGCATGCCAACAGCAAGGAAGTGCTCCACGCTGAGAAACTGATTCCTCTGCATAAGCGGCAGGTAAAGTTTAAACCTTTTTTATCACAGAAAGTCAGACACGGTGCAGTCAAATCATATCCCTCAAACAAAACAGTCCTGTAAGTTCAACTACAGACAAGCACGAGTCCCAGCTGCACCACCTGAATTAAGGAGAAGCTCCACTGAAATTTCTCTCGCATCCCATCTGAGGTGTAGATTTCTTTACCATGGGCTTTGAAAGCCTGGGGAGGAGGGCGGTGTGTAGACTTACAAGCCCAGCTACTTTGGAAGTTAAGGCAAGAAGATCACAAGTTCAAATCCAGCCTGGGCAACTGAATGAGAGACCCTGTTCCAAGATAAAAAAGGGCTGACGATGTCACTCAGCACAAAAGTTCTGGGTTCAATCCCTCAGTGCCAAAAAAAAATCAATCAATCGGGCTTTGAGACAGTTTTCTGTCTTCCTCCAGCACCCAGTGCAAAGGCACTAGAGTCTGCAAAAACGTTTCTCAACGCCTTTCACCAAGGTGGCCTTAGATGACTTCCTGCATGTGACACCCACTCTTCCTATCAATAGGCCAAACGGGTAGACACGATGCGTTCGTCAGCCCACTAAATCACAGAGATACTTCTGGAGAAGAGATCTGGCAGAGAACAGAGACTCATCAGCTCGGCAAAGGTGGGCAGCAGCCGCTTTACAAAAATGCGAACAAAGTTAACTTCCCACCAAATTCAGTGGGAAGGAAGTATGTGCTCAGAAAACTGCCTTGGTCGTCTTGGATTTTATATTAACTGATTTGCAACCTTGGTGGGGGATCATCCCAAACACCTTACATTTCTGCCTTCCCGTTTAGAAAATGTGGATAAATACTCTCACCACTTACCTATCTTTCAGAAAACTAGTACAAACAATGATGTAAAACCACAGATACTTTTCTTAAATTCTACACGTCACTTCTCTCCTTAAATGAGGAGATACAGAAATATTTAATATGTAGGCTCTAGGTTCTGCTCCTAATAAAAAACAGAGATAGTGAAAATTGACTGTGTAAATCTGCTTGGGGTCCAAAATATTATGAATTTAAAGAAATACTAGGAAGCAAGGAAAAAGGTCCCTAAACTTTTTGTCTGTTAAACGCCGTTCTCTCCCACTGAATACCTTTTCAAAAATCAGCACCGAGTTCTGAATCCACCTGAAAGTTAATCGACAGCTCACAATCAGTGTAGACTGAGTCTCAAAGGGCTGTGTCAACCAAAACCGGTCTTCAAGGCACACAAACAACTATTTTCCATTCCCTGTAATCTTTTAGAATGTCAAATTCTTTACCTCCTGAGAACACATTGCAATCATTTTTCCCCCCTACTGGTCAATTCAGGAAGGAAAGAGTAGATTTAAACACTCAAGTTCTAAATGGAAAGGTTGATGGGGGGGAGGGGGACATTGCAGCCCACGGGCCTATGGGCAGAGGAAAAGGAGTTTCCATGCGATGGGGGAGGGGAGGCCTAGCCTGCAGGCTCACTCCAAGGCTTCCAGAAATAAATCAGGACCATGGACACATTCTCCGCATCCTTCAGAGCCCAGCGCCTTGGAAACCACATGGGCCGCATCTCAGCTGCCAAGTTCCTAAGGGCATCCAAAAACCTCGGGTTCGGACTGAGTCAGAGAAGGAAAGCCAACGGCAACCCTATCCCAGCAGATCCCCAGTTAACCCTCTCCCGTTTCTCCCGTCATCATATGAACTGCTTGCTTAATAAAACGCTGCAGTAGAATCTGTGAAATCAGATTCTGGCAGAAAACCAGCTGGGAGGGTAACTCTTGCTGGTGGGAACTTTGGCATCCTCGGCCTCCTGCCTACCTTGTTATGCTGCGGCTGGTGTCTTGCCTTTGTGTCAAGAACATGGTAAGGGCTTTCGGAGTCCTGGTTGATGTAATAGATGAGTCTCGAAGGCGTGGTGATTTCTCTCTGCACTGCACCGCCGTAACTGGCGTTCCTGCTGCTGCTCTGTTGCATCGTACTGGTTCCATCTGCCAGGATTCCCCATTTTTTTTCTGCAGTTTCATTCCAATGCGGAGCTGGGGTGGGGGTTGGGGGCAAGAAGCATAAACAAACACACACATAGACATCCCATAAATACATAAGCACTAAGGGGGCATCGCTCCACTAATTGCATAAAGAAAGTTTTCCATTGCTAAGCAGGGTTAAAGTGCAGGTGCAGAAAAGCAAGTTATGGCAGCATGAAATGGCCTGGGATAGGTTGACAGGCAACCGCATACCACAGTCCTGCACACATTTTCTCCAGGCTAAATATGAGGGGGAGGGGGCTCCAGGGACTTAGAGAAGGGTCCTTAGAGGAGCAGGCTCAGAGGTCCTGACCCGCACTTCCAGCCCCGCTGGGTCTACAAAAGCCCAGCTGTCCTCTGCTTCCTGGTATCCCATCTGAGAGCTCAGGACACTCCCAAGACAACCGAGTGCTGGATGCCTGCACACAGAAGGGTAACTGATTCAGTCCACAAAATGGACAATTCTCTTTTCTTCTAACTTTGAAAGGAGCAAAACTCCCTTTGCCAAAGAAGGTTATGGAGGCTGGCAGCTTCCCAAATTCTTTTTGATCTTTCCTACCAAGGTCAGCTTTCTGCTGCCACTGGTTTCCAATCGCCAACGCACTGACCGTCCTACTGGTTTAATTGTTGGTTATAACGACAAGCATTTTGAGAAATCACAACCAAAGGCCATGCCCAAAGCGTGTCTTCGGTACTTTCATCCCTGGGTCCCTGGAGTACGCCTCGCTCACCTCAATCCCAGCCGCAGTGGATAAACTGGGTAGGAAATCTGAGGAAACCACCCATGCCCATGCTCAGCACCCCATCCTCCCCGCGTTCCTCTTAGGGCTCCAGCACGCCAGGAGCCACTTGGTCCTTCCCTGCGCTCCCCAGGCTCTGGCTCCCCGTCAAGTTGCACAAAGATCGCCGAAGACCCCGCTCGACCCCTCCCGGTGGGACCGACCGTGGCCGGGATGGGTTTTGGTGCATGCCGCAGAAACGGACTTCCAGAAGCGCACTGGCACGGACGGGGTTTGGCGACGGGCAGGGCGGCGAGGCGGGCAGGCAGGCACGCAAGGCCAAGCCGGGGACGCATCCGGGGCGCACGGACCCTGCGCCCCTCGCTCGCACCACGGGGCCCGCGGGGAGGGCGACGCGAAGGCCACGGGCCATACCCACCGCGGGGCGCGGCGGCCCCCCAGGCGCGGGGCCCGGGCGAGGCGGCGAGCGCAGGCGGCAGCAGCAGCAGCAGCACGAGGAGCAGGCGGGGCTCGGGGCCGGCGGGGTGGCCGCGGGGGCCGGCGAGGCTGCAGCCCGCCAGGGGCGGCCGCCGGGGGCTGCTGCCGGGCGGCTCCATGGCGCATCGCTCCCGGGCGCCGCACGGTGTGGCCGGGCGAGCGCGGGCGGCTGCGGGCGGAGCCGGTCACGCCGGCGGGGCGCGCATGCTGTGGCCGCGGGCAGGGGGCGCGGTGGGCGGCGCGCGCCCCGACTCTGCGCTCGGAGCCTCCCGAGGCGGGCGCGGCCGCTCCAGCGACTGCGGGGCAGCTGCGGGGCCTAAAGATGCTGAGGCGGCGCGGGCGCGGGCGCGGGCACGGACGCGGGGGCGCGCGGGACGGCTGTGCGCCCCGCCCCGGGAGCGCGCCGAGCGGGGTTCCGGGGCCGCGCGGGGCGCACTGCGCATGCCTCGCCGCGGGGCCAGGTGGCGGCGGCGGTGATGAGGCAGCCCGGGCGGCGTCGGGGTGGCGGTGGCCCCGCCGAGGAGGCTGGGGCGAAGGGGCCGGAGAGGTGGATCCGGAGCGAGCGGCGGCGCCCTGACCCCTGCCTCCCAGACCTCGGGTGCCCAAGCCCTTCCCGCTCGGCAAGACCGAGGCCAAGCGTTCCCTCCCTCGTCCTTATTATTGCCTTCTTCCAACCAGAGACGAAGGGCTGCAGCCTGGCGGGGACGGGAGCGCCGCGCCTCAGCCCGCCCGCAGCACTGAGGGGGTCACGGCGGGGAAGCCCCGCTGCACGGCGCGAGCGGAGGGTCCGGCGGCCGGGGTCCCCCGCCTGCGCCCGGGGCTCAGCAGAGCACAGGGAACCAAAGTTCTCCAATCCGACCGGGCGAATCAGGGAGGACTCAGAGGTTCTGGGTGGCACGAAGTGCAGAGATTAGGAGCCGAGTGTGTGGTCGCCGCTTGGGAACTCCTTGTTCAGTAACCATGCGGGGTGGGAAGATATTTAGGAGGACACGTTTCTATTTTTGAGAGACTTTTTTTTTTTTTTTTTTTTTTTTTTTTTTTTTTTTTTGGTCTTTTTGAGACAGGGTCTTGCTATGCAGTTCAGGCCTTGAGCTCGCTTTGTAGCCCAGGCTGGTTTCGAACTTGCAACGATCCTCCTGCCTCAGCCTCCAGAGTGCTGGGATTATAGGTGTGCGCCACCACGCCCGGCTACACGGTTTGGCTTCTGCAGAGAAGTTTTTCTCTTGCTACTGTTTAAAAATAAATAAATAAATAATCCAGGGCCCCTGACTTAGGTGAGTCAGTGGTTGCTACATCTGGTGGCCTCAAATTATTTCTGCCCCACACTCCCATAAAGCAAGTATTCATTTCTTCCCCTTACCAGTAACAGTCCGTGGGATCACAGTGTTGTTTGCATTTAAAACGGAGGTGAAAACATTTGCTGGGAGAAGAGAGATTTTTAAAAAATTCCATGATTACAAGAAAGGATGTGGATTGAAAGTGCCACAGCCAGGGCAGCACAGTGTGACCTGTCTTCTCTGTCCCCACTTCACCAAAGGAAAGCCAGAGAGACACATAGATGCATGCACAAACACCCGGGCTGGCCAGCTATCGGGAAGCTAGGTGCTAATTTTAGCTCTCTTTCTATATCAGAGCTAGGGTGTGATCATCACATATCCATTCATGGAGAGCTGTATTTGGTGCTACCCACCTTACCCCACCCCACACATAGCAGAATTTCCTTTTTTGTTCACCATTGTGCTTCCTAGGACCTAGCCCAGTGTTTGAAGTCCATAATATCTCTTGAAAAATGTGTGATCAATGAATAAACTGGTAGGCGGTGCACATAACCAGGAGTCTGGCTTGCAGCAGGCTGGCGACTTTTCCAAGCCCCCTGTAGCTCTCATGTATGGATCACTGTTCCAGAGTCATCGCCTTCACAATCAGAATGCCCTGGCTAGACTTCCCCAGCTTGTGTTTGATCTGATGTATATCCTGAGAAGCGACCTAAAAGGGAGGAGGCCAGAAAGGAGGTGTACAGGAATTGGAAAGGAGAAGATGAAAAGAGAAAGGTACCCAAACAGAAGTTATGTAAAGGGTACCTCTCACGATTGACTGGGAACCCGTCACAAGCTGTTCCAGGCAATAAACCCACCGGCCAGGCAGGGTCACCTCGATATCACAGTTACATGCACACTGGGGACAGGATGAGGGTCCCACCTAGTTTCTAATAAGAAGGGAGGGTATTTTGTAAAAAGATGTGGCATTATTCT
>RJWM01019673.1:0-38552 GCA_004363535.1 Dasyprocta punctata | reverse complement strand
CTCTAGCTGACTGATTCTTAACTTTTATTGTTATTTTTGTTACTGTTTACATATGAGTAGAAATGGAACTGCTCAGAAATCACAGTCCTAAACATCTACGAGAAAGTAAAGAAATGGCTCTGGAAGCCCATACAGCCAGGGACATAGCTCAATGGCATAGCACCTGCTTGGCAAGCATGAGGTCCTAAGTTCAATTCCTGGTACCCAAAATAAAACAAGAATCTCAGATCCATGGAAGCACATACAGCATCTCGATAGCAGAGATGTCCCCAGGGTGGAGGATGGATTGCAGGGAACTGGGTTACAGGCCTCCATCTGTGGTGTGTGACTGTGACAAAAATAAGCAAATACCTAGCTAATTATGTAAAAAGAATGAATTATAAAAATGAAATTCGGTTTGGGAGTACAGCTCAGTGGTAGAACACTTGCCTAGCATAGATGAAACTCTGAGTTCCATCCTTAGCACAGCAAAAAAGCTTTTTAAAAAGAATACATTTTAAGATGCCCCATCCAAAGACAAGAAAAAAGAAAGGAAAGGAAAGGAAAGGAGAGTCCTCATATCTCTAGCAGCCTCTTGTTGGCAGCACCTTCCACTGTAAGCAGAACCCTGTGGAGGTCTGGATGACCTGAACTGTAACCAGACGACCTGGTTGTAACCAAAACGCTGTTCAGTGCACAAACTTAGCAACAGTGAGGTGCAGAACCACCCCCCCCCCCCGCAACCCTGCACACGCACACCCAACCCCAAGTGGCCGACAGCCACTAAAGCATATTACCGTGGCCGCTGCCATAGCTGCAGGGTCAGCAGTGGCTGCAAACATGGACAGGGGGTCAGTTCCATCAAGGACACTGCTCAACGGGTCCACCACGGAGCTGGAAGAGGAGGAGGATGTAGAAGAAGTGCTTCCTTTTCGGCTCACTTTCTTTGTCTTTGATTCCGTGACCTGCGGGGAGAATCTGTGGCAGTACGATGGAGGTCTCCTACGACCTTTCCCAGTGGGGACACTTAGCTGGATCCCTTCCTCCCCTTTTGGAAGCTGGTCTGGCCATTTGCTTGTAGCAGAGGTTTATCACTCTAGAGAGGATGCTTATTTTTGGTGACAAAATGACAAGTCTCAGAATCACAGCTGTTAAGGAAAATGTGGCAGGAAGTTACGGTTAGCAAGTATTTAAAAAATTACTTGGGAGGCTATTAAGTTGAGTTGGCTCCAGGACCTTGGGTTTCCAAGTAAGCAAATTAACATAGAACACAACCCACTCTGAACAGGAAAGCAAAAGTTTCACTTAGCAAATCAGGAACTATCAACTACCTTTTCATCTGGAGACCAACCAGAAATAGCCAACTAGCCTCTAAGTGGCAAATTCCCACTCTAATCAATCAAATATTTTCTTGGTCTGATTTCCAAAAATAGCTTGTAACAGTTTTCCCATCATCAGTCCTCAGTGGACCTTGAACTGATTGTGGTCTGGAGCTGCTCCATGCACAAAGCACTGAGGACTCCTGCAGACTCATCAAAGTGTTAACACATCTCAGTTTATCTTATCTATTTATTTATTTATTGGTACCAGGGATTAAACTCACAACCTCATGCCTGCCAGGCAAGTACTTACACCACTGAGCTAAATCCCTGGCCCTATTTTTTGAGACAGGGTCTTACTATGCAGCTCAGGCTGGCCTTGAACTCACTTTGTAGCCTACGCTGGTCTCAAAGAACTCACAAGGATCCTCCTGCCTCAGCCTCCCAAGTGCTGGGATTAAAGGCGTGCGCCACCATGCCCGGCTCCTCAGTTTATCTTAGCACACGACGATAACAAATAAACATGTATCATATCTGGTCTATGCCCCTGGAATTCCTGGGTGACAGGAACACCTTCTGTCCTGAGGCAGAGAACCTCGTGGTCATCAGGAAGGCCAAGCCATGATGACTCGCTGGAAACTTCCAGCTTCTCCCACCTCCAGGGAGAGGGGGAGCTAGGGACTGAGTTACACATCCACTGTGGAGACTGGCAAAGCCCTCATGGAGATTCCTAAGAGGCAGGGTTTGGAGGTTGCTAGCCTGGTGAACAGGACAGTGAGGTAAGGCGGGGGTGGGGTGGGGTGACAGAAAGGGCAGGGAAGCTTCCCTCAATCTTCACTGGTGCACCCACACCCTTTGTTACATCCTTTACAACACAGTGTGAAATTTCCATGAAGCATTTCCCTGAGCACCATAAACTGTCGTAGAAAATTAACCAAACCTAAGGAGTGGGCCATGGGACCCCAACGCACAGCCAACAGGTCAGAGGCACAGGTCCTAACCTGTCTGATGTCTAAGAATGGGGTGGTCTTATGGGGCTGAGCCTCACCCTGTGGGGTCTGATGTGGCCTCCATGTAAAGTGCCAGAATTAAGTGAATTAGGGGACACCCAGGTGATATCTGCTGGAGAACTGCTCAGTTGCTACGGGGATTACAGAAGTGTTGTGTTTGGACTGTGAGCTGACAGGACAGCACCTGGCTCTAGTGTCAGAAGTGAACTGAAGGACACTCAACAGTGTCCAGAGCAGGGGAGTCGCTGACTGTGCAGGCAAAGCTCTCTTGACTGAGGGCAGCAATGTTGAGAACATAGAAACCAGACTGACTTCTTTCCTTTCGATGATAAATGTAACTGTGTTCTTGTACAGTCTTGTTATTTGATGTCATCTCTGTATGAGCAGCAGCCAGGTCATCTGGAACTTAAGAGATGACAGAAATTCTCAGGTTCCATTCAGTCCAGACCTACCACGCTTGACATGTATTAGTGTGGGTTTTTTGCTTTTTGTTTTTGGCAGTACTAAGAGTTAAATCCAGGGCCTTTCCACTGAGCTACATCCCCAGTCCTTTTTAAAAAAATTTTTTTTAATTTTCTGAGACAGGGTTTCACTGTCACTGAATTGATCAGGCTGTGCTCAAACTTGTGATCCTCTTACCTCAGCCACCCAGCGGGCTGGGATTTAGGTATATGACATCACACCTGGCTAGCAGCAGTGTTCTTAGCAGAGTCTCTGTATCCAAGATTCCACAAAATATATGCAACCCAACGACTGTGCTCATACTGAACATGTAGACACTTTTATCATAATTATTCCCTGAATAATACAGTGTGACGATAATACAGTGTGAATATTTAGGTCCACAAGCACTGTTAGGTACCATAAGCAATCCAGAGAAGATTGAAAGTGCATGGGAGGATGTGCAGGGGAGGCCTGAAGATTCCACAGGTGTTATGGTTTGTGTCTTCGTGTCCTCCCAAAGACTCATGCAGTCATGGAGGCAGCTGAATCTAGCATTTGTGATTGGTTTGTTGTCTAGTACTGGGATTGGCAGTGTGAGTGCTGCACCCACCCAGGGGGCGGGCACAGCCAACATACAATATAAGGGAGGGAAGCAGGCATACTTTTTCCCCTTTTACCTTTTCGCTCTTGTTGTCTGCAGTCACAATGAATGGCTGCCCCTTAGCCACACCACCCTGCCTTGGAGGAGCCAGCTGAGTATGGACTGAAACCTCCAAAAACTATAAGCTAAATCAATCTTTCCTTCCTTCATTTTGGGCATCAGGTATTTTGTCTCAACAATGAGAGAAAAGTAACCAAGACAACAGGGCTCCTAAAACTAACCTTCCAAGAATTCCCAGGGACAAGTGACAAGTATACTTGCTAATAAGAATGCTAACCCAGCAAAGAGGAAGCATGAAAATCTCTTGCCTGCTTTAGTTTTGTTTCTGAAACACAGTCTAAAACGCTACTCGGGTCAGTACCCTCCTCTGATAACTAAAGTGATTCTTCATATTCCAGATAGAGAAATTAAGACACAAGATACATTTTGCCAACACACTCACATCAGGAATGCTCACTCCCCCCCAGGGTGATCTCATTACTATGAGAAAGGAAGGTGGGTGATGATGGTGATGGGCAGGGCCAGGGCCATAAAACAAAAACAGGGCCAGATTAAACAGCTGGGTTCAAATATGCAACAGCAGCTGCCACAGGCAAAACAGAAAAGGGCCAAGAACATGCCTGTCCTTCCCCACAAAAGACCCAGGACATGCATATCAGAGCACAGGCTCTGGACACCCACCGCGGAACTTACTGTGATGGGCTTCAGTGGGTGGTAGTCCCCAAACTCCAGAGGCACAGCCTCCAGCCGGCACGATGCAAACTCAGCCTTGTAGTTCCTGTGCCTGGAGTGCCTGGAACAGCAGACAGACATGAGCAGATAACCAGGACCTGAGACACTCAAGGCCTCCACCCAGGCATCCTGGAAGAGCAAAAGGTTTAGAGCAGAATAATACTGCTCCCAAGACCACCAAGAAACACTGTATTTTAAAAGAATTTGTTCTGCTCTGTTTGAAGGCATTAGGGCTGTTAAGGCATCATGCCCCTGCAAGGCCAGACCCAGAACCCAGACACTCAATAAGGTGAGTTCAGCTCCTTGGGACCAGCTGCTCCTCTAGGGTATTTGTTGGTTCTTGACATGGGATAGGAGTCCAGGCCAGCAAGGGTGGCCGCAGAGAAGCAGTACAGCTATAGTGCTTGGACAAAATCTCACAGGGCTGAACACACACACACACACACACACACACACACATCAAGGTTTCAAGACAGCCAAGAGCTGTCTGCAATGCTTGTAACTCCAGCACTATGACAGGCTGAGATAGGAGGATTCCAAGTTTAAGCCCAGCCTGGACAACTTAACAGAGAACCTGCCTCAGGGGGAAAAAAAAAAAGTTTATAAATGGCAGAGGGGCTGGAATGTAGCTTAATACAAAAAGCATTGAGTTTAATCCCTAATACTGAAAGCAAAAAAAAAAAAAAAAGACATCTAGAGCTTGAAGCAAGAGCTGTGAGAAAGGAATACAGAGAAAATGTAACCCAGGAAAGAACTCGCCAGATAAACTTCACAGGGCGAGAGCAAGAAGCCAGGTGGAAGGGCAATGAAAGGCAGAGAGAGCTGTCATCAGCTAAGAGCGTCAGCAAGAGGAAGGATTAGTGTGATGGAAAATAAAGGGAGGAAGCAGCCAGACAGAGGTCTATAGAGAAAGGCAGGCACAGAAAAGAATCTCAAGCACATGGGGGTCTTGGAGAAAAGACGCTGCACAGACTGGGGAGCCCAAAATGGGGGAGAGAAAGATAGACAGATACAGCATCTGAAGCAGAACGAGCTGAAACTTTCCCCAAAAGTTCCTCCCCCATTACCTGATCCTTCAGCCTCCTTTCCAGTTGGGTGGCTGCGGCCAGAATGGCTCCCGATGTTTCCCTTGGCAATTTTCCACCTACTGACTACCACATGGCCCTTGGTTGTAGATTTTGCTTAACCTTATTGTATTTGCAGCCATACTCAATCTCTCTCCCCCTACTGCAAAACCCCACAGTACCAGTCTACCTAAATGCAGTCGGCTTCATGTGGTTTTGTTTTCTTGCAATACTGGGGATAGAAGCTCGGGTCTTTGCCCTGAGCTATATAGCTCCAACCCTTTTTAAATTTTCATTTTGAGACAATGTCTCACTAAATGGCCCAGGGTGGGTTTGAACTTGAGATCCTCCTGCCCCAGTCTCCCTGGATGTAGGAATTATAGGTATGGTGCCTGGTGGTTTTTAAACAAATGCCATGAATATTCTTTCTGTAACAAAAGACATGGGCACTTCCCATTTATAAAATATCACATTCCAGAAAAAAAGCTCTTCTGGGCTCCTGAAATAAGTCCTGCCTCCACTTTATGGAAAAGAAATTCAAGACCACAGGGCCTGCCTTGTCCTTCAGGGCCCTGAAATTCATTTCCTGCCCCATTCGCAGATTAGCAATTTTATTAACATCTATGAAATTCTAGCCCCCCAAATCTAATTGTGCCTTGCAACTCATCAGCTTTGCCCAATAGCCCTCATCAACTTAGAACCCAAGCAATTAATTTCCATCCCTTTCTAAATAAATTTGGCTTTGAGTATAGACAGGAGAAAGGCTGCATCATAATCCATTTCTGCTTTTCTTAAGGGAAAATATCTAACATATTGCCGAGCCCTTCTAGATCATATTTACAAAGTATACACTGTCTTCCCCTTGCAAAACATGGCAAATGAAAGCACCTATGGAATATTCTTCTGGACCCTCTTCCAATCAAGGATGCTATCAGTCAATCCTTGAGTTATACAAATAAAATCTAAGTGTGTGGCGCACCCCTGTAATTGCAGCAAGGAGGGGAATCACAAGTTTGAAGTCACTCAAGACAGAGTGTAAAAAAAGGAAGTTTAACACATCGAATTACATTTCTCCTCTTTTCAAATCACACTTTATTAGTTGCAAAGACAAACAGAATTTTGAAAAACTAATACAATGAGTAGGAAATTTAATATGACCTGAAATTCAGTTGCAAATACATCATATCATAATTACAAAGCAATCAACAGCTGAAAAAACTTGCTACGTTGTTGCAGGATTTTAAGAGATCACCATAGGTGAAGCAAGAGGCTTTATTTTAGGTGCCACTGGCCCAGTGGACTCCTGTACAAAGGTCGAGCCCTGAACAAAGAAAGGGCTCTGATTTTATACATGTGGCTGAAGAGATTGGTTTATCTAGTGGTGTGAAACTAGTGGGCAGGCAAGTGAGTTTACAGAAGCAAGACACTGTAATCAAGCAGTGACAGTTTTGCAACTTGGTAACAGCCACAGGGAAGGGAAGTCTGAAGGGGAACTGCTTAAGGTTGAGGAAGTTTGTTTTCCTTTTCAAGTTTTGCTTCAGCATCAGAACAGTGAGTCCATAAGTGACAATCAAGTAACAGTTCTCAGTTATTACACACCAGACCCATTCCCTTCATTCCCTCAGTTAGCCCTTTGGTGTAGGTACCATGATTATGACCATTTTTCAGATGGAAAAGCATGGATTGTTACTCTTTGTAACTTGTCAAAGGTGAGAGCAAAAAACAGGGACAGATTCAAGAGTCCCTAAAACTAAGCAATTATCTATTTTTCTTAAAGGGATCAAGCTTTAGAATGAGTATGTTTAAGGAGTTGAGAATTTTGGGGGAGGACTTCTGGAAACAATGTCCAGGGACAATCACAGTATTTTGATTTTCTACCTCTTCTTCCATTATTTCCTCAAATTTTCTCTCTGGCCCTCAGCATTTCCTAGTGGGAGATTTTTAAGGACAGTCCTTTAGAAAGCCCTGGGTCTTTGAGGAGAACAGCGACCTCTAGTGGGTGTTCTCTCAAAAAGCGTAACTCAAACTCTTCCCTGTGTACACAGCTAGCAGCTGATTAAAATCCCTGTAACCACAACCTCCTCCAGCAAAGGCTCCTTTACTCTTTGGTAGCTGCCACTGCAAAAAGGCTATCGCTTTATAGCTCCACTGCTAGCTGGGTCTAGCCCTGGACTACTCGTGGGGTCCACACATCAGAAGCAAGACGGTTAAAGTACACATTAAATGCTGACAACTCCTCCTTTTAGAATTACTTATGTTCGGTAACACAGATACATAAAACTGGATTTACCAAAGTAAACTCCTTATACCATAAATACCGAAATCCACTACATGCTTTTTGCCAGCTATTTTAATTCTCAAGTGTTTTTCTTAGTTCCTAATCACATAACCTGACCACACAGCTTTTCCTCCCACGATAGCATTCCCACTCCCCTCAACTTCGCAAGTTATGCAGAAATTCTGACTGCAAAGATGTGTTATCTCTGAAGGACCAAGTACGAAATGTGATAGCTGTAGCAGTGGTGGCAAAACTATGGCACATGTGCTTTTTAAGACAAAAGATGTTAATGTAGCAGTTGTTTTTTCTAAACTAAAACCTCAGTATTCAGGTATAACTGCAGTGTTGGCACTTTGCAAGAAATAAGTGGGTTTGGGGTTGCAATCGCTGGTCTACAGAATATTCTCTATCTTGAACCAGGCCAACATATATCAAAGGTAATAGGATGCAGGTAAAATGAAGCACTCTGGGGGAAGACCCATGACAATGCAGTGGGGCTTTAAATTACAAAAATGCTGTAACCATTTAGGGTCAGCCTGCAACAGAATTTAGAGATGAGGTCCACTTGACAAGGACTACAAACCTCAGTTCACCTGGAGCCTGCATGACTTAAAGGCTTAATTTCATGTGAAACGCTTTGCCTTATGTGAAAACGGGAGTCCCAAGGTTTAAATGGGATACACAGTGCCTGGCACAAAACAGGGACTTGAGCAGTGTAAATGTAAGGACACAAACACTTCTCTGGGGACTCCTTGGCTTTCTCATTCCTTCACAGCTATCAGTGAGCACCTACAAGCACTGTTCCAGGCACAGGAAAGACAAGGACGGCGAAGGAGCAACAAGTTAGTGGAAAACCGACACATGGACATGCCAACCGCACTGAGAAATTCAGTCCAGTCTGATTACAACTACGGAAACCCTTGACCCTAAATGGTTACAGCATTTTTGTAATTTAAACTTAAAAGACCAAAGGTTAAAAAAAGTACTAACATGCACGAAAAAGATGTCCTGCATTCTCCCACTACACATTCCAGATGAGTCCACAGAAACCAGACATTTCCATTTTACTAATCCCAGAAAGGTGCTTAGCCCTTTGATGAAGCCAGCATTTTGGAGACCCGGCTGAACACAGGGACCTCTGGCTGTGTTGGAAACCACCATATGCATGGTGCTCTGAAGTCAAGATAACCACAGCTGAGGCTGCAGAGGATATGGGCTGCTGACAACTCCCTATTCCAGACCAATAAAGCTGCCATCCTTAGAGATAAGACAGTTTTCTTAATTGGCAAAATTTACTACTTGGAGAAGTTTTTGAACTGACTCCCAAGGTCCTGCTTAGTTCCCACACTTGCCTCAGTATCCTCTTTCCTTTGTTTGAAAACCAAATACAGTCACCTGGAGAAGTTTTGTGTCTCAACCCGCAGGGAATCACAAATTCCTTTAGAGGGTTTTGACCTTCCTGGAGCCCTAAAATCATACCACTTGTCTCTTTTTTTTTGCAGGCCACTCGTTTAGGAGACTGGGGCTTAGTTACGGCATGACCAGGTCACAGGAAAGAAACGCCTGTGGAGACGCCCAGTGGCATCCAAAGTTGATTTAGTATCTGAGGGGTCTCTGAAGAGTCAGCAGATGATAGGGAGAAGGGTGGGAGGAGACCTCATCAAGCATGAAACCAGAATGCTGCACCAGATGATCTCTAAGGTCTAGGGCTGTACACTCTCCACTTGCTCACCCATAGTTCAGTGTAAGCACTTCACACTACTGCAAGGGAAAGATTAGGAGATTATTTCCCTTGTCTGCGATGCAAGGAGATCTCACATCCCCAGATAACTCCACTACCACTATCCCAACTCGCTTGAGTTCACACACATGGTACCATCCACCGGAAGGTCCAGTCACTCCTACCTACATCTGCCACTCGCGCCCAGCAGGCCTGTCACCCTGGCACACGCTATTCCCTCCGGTTTGCTGAGCTCCTACGCCTCCTGCAAGACCCAGTTTAAGAAGCCTTCTCCCTGAAGCCTTCCGGAGCCTCATGTTACCTCTGGTCTAGTAGGACCTTTCTTCCACTATAGTATTCGTTGAGTTAAAGGACTCAGGAAAACCATAGCCTGAGTTATTCAGATGCAGCAGCGTCCCCGGGACTCAGCTCAACTCCTCCCAGGAAAGCGGAAGGCTGGGAACGGGTTGTGCTTTAGGGGATGAATGGGGAGAGGGAAGGAGGTATAAGACATGTATTGCTACAGACTAGCTTCAGGCTGGGCGTCGGGGAGTCTATGGTCAGGACAACTCGGGATGGGATGGGAGGCGCCAGACCCCACCAGGGAAGACAGTTTACACTCGCAGAGACAGAGACTCGAGCCAACGAAAGGGAGCCCTCCCCGAAAGCCCACCAACACTCTCTTGCTTACCAGTGGAACACCGCCATCTTCCCGGTCACATGACCGTCTGTCGGGGTGGGGACACCACCCCTTTCCTCCCTCCAGGCCCCGCCCCGTCCCGCCCCGCCCCCGATTGTGAGGGGCAGGTGTCCGCCCCTGGAGTCCTGGCGACGCCTTCCCCTGGCGCCATAACTGTGAAGGGCAGCTGTCTACTCAGAAGTTACCAAACCCTGGTTCGCTGGCGCCATGATGATAAAGGGCGGCTCTCCCCGCCGCAGTTCCCGGGCGTTGTCATCCGCTAGCGCCATGATAGTGAAGGGCAGCTCTCCCCTCCGCCGTTCCCCAACGCGGCCACTCGCCGGCGCCATGATGGGGAAGGGCAGCTCTCCACCCCCACGAGTCCAGGTGAAGCCTTCCGCGGGCGTCACGATTTTGAATGGCAGCTCTCCACGATGCACTTCCCGGAACCTGATTTCCGATGGCACCATAATTGTGCGGGGCAGCGCTCCGCTTCGCCGACCCAGTGCGACCCGTGCAGTAGGCGCCAAGTTTCTGAAAGGCAGCTCTCCGCCCCACCGACCCCAGGCGACACCTTCCGCAGGCGCCGCGATTCGGCAGGTCGGTTCTCCGCCCAGTAGAACCCGGACCACGACTTCCGCCAGCACCATGATGGTGAAGGGCAGCTCTCCACTTCGAGCTCAGGCGACGCCTTCTGCCGGGACCAAGATTGTAAAAGGCAACTTGCCGCCTCGTCCAGTCCAGGCGACGCCTTCTCCTGGCGCCACGACTAGGAAAAGCAACCCTAGATTTCGGAGAGCCCGGACCGGGTCTTCCGCCAGAGCCATGATTGTTAAGGGCAGCTCTCCGTCCCTTGGACCCCAGGCGACGCCTTCCGCGGGCGCTACAGTCATGGACGGCGGCCGTCAGCCGCCCGGATCCCAGGCAGTGTCTTCCGGCGGCGCCACGCCCGTGAAGGGCAGAGGTCTTCTCAGTAATCTTCGCACGGCGCCTTTCGCCGGCGCCATGATTATAAAGGGCAGCTACTCTCCCCCTGGAGACCAGGCGACGTCGTCTGGGGACGCCATGTTTGTAAAGGGCAGGCGCCTACTTAGATCCCGCACGCTGCCTTCGGCCAGCGCCATGACTATGAGGGTCAGCTCTCCGCCCCCCAGACCGGAGGCGACGTGTTCCGTGCAAGCGATGTTTGTAAAGGGCACGAGTTTATTCGCCAGGGTCCACACAGGGCCTTTCCTCACCGCGGGGGTGGTGAGAGGCAGCTGACGGTCCTATGGGATCGAACCGCTCAGCCCGCAGCGCCATGAAGGTGAGGGGCGGGACGGAACGGAGAGCCGCTTCTCTACCTCTGCCTTTCAGGGACCGAAAAGAATGTGTAGCTTAACAGCTGAGTCTCGAGATCGGACAGCGCGGGTTTCGGGGACGCGACAGCTGTGTGGCGTGAGCCCTGTTCCTGCTTCATGCGCGCTAGTCGCTTTTATGTACTGCCCCCTTTACTGACAGCCGGTTGTCTAGGGGCCGTCCCAGGTCGAATAGGCTTCACTGCGATTTTTCTGCAGCCACTTCACCGCACTTGGAAAGCCGCACGCCACCACCCAGCATTTTCCCTGAAGGCTGCATTTACCAAATGCTTGGTGCCTGTGGGGCTGAGTGCAGTGCACGCTCCCTTGGTTTGTCTGTCATTGCAGGCCACTGAAATTACTACCGTTGATCGTTTGGGGTAACTGAAAGACACATGAATTCGGAGGGCAGGAAATGCCTGAATGGGGATTTGAATTCTAAATTTGACCACGACTGGTGATCACGAGGCACCGTCTGATCTGTTTCCCACATTTACTTCCATGTCACATTTGTCAGTACTTTTGGGAAATGCAACAGAATGTACTTGCAGCTATGAGTGTGATTTTGCACTCTTACTCCAGGTTTCTCCACCTGTGACACTGGGGTTATAACCCTGGATGGAGATAAGAGATAACGGAAAAGGCTGGGCAGCGCTGGGATATCAGGGGCAGCAGTGATGCCCCTTGCCTTTGAGTATATTCTAGCAAACCTACCGCACCTAGTGTATGAGACAAGTAATACAAACAGTCCGCAAGCAGGCTGTGAAATGTATGGGAAGGAAGGTAAATTGGAAGCAAAACCACAATTTTGGTGGCAATGCCATCAGTCCTTCAAGAAATTGGAGCATTGGGGGCCCATTGAGAAACACTGACCAGTGAGGGGAGGGAGGCCAAATAGCTGAGAAGGCAATATCAACTTTTTAATTTAAATTTGTTTTTTAACGTATATATAAGTGGTTAGCCTTGATTTTTGCCTTCCAAGCAGCTGTTGGATTCTGAACAAGAATGTGAAGTCACAGGGGTTTTGTGTGCTATACTGGACATTGAACCCAGGGTCTTGTGGGATCCTCCTGCCTCAGCCTCCCTAGAGTGCTGAGATTACAAATGGCCTATGCCACTGTGTCCAACTATTTTGTTTTTACGATTCTTTTTAGAACCTACAGATACTCCTATGATCCCTTACTTATAAAGCATTCCAAATCTGTATTTGCTTAGTTGATATAACTTATTTTTCATTCACAGATGGTGGCCTCCATGCGTCCATGGGACAGTGACCTCTGACCCAAAAAAGAATGAGTCCTGCAGTCTTCAGCTCAGAAGCAATACCTTCTGGTTGTTTCCACTGTTCCTAACATGGGGGTGAACACATATGTTGAAGGGCAGCAGGGGGAGAGTGAGAGGCTCTTCTAACACAGCCTTGCAGATGTGGTGAGACCTCAGCAAGAAGTTGTTGCATTGGGGAGCTTTTTCCTGCACTCACACTACAACAGTGGGGTGTAGTAAGCTCAGTATTAGTAAAGCTGTGTAAACTGCCTGCTTTGCTGTGAGTTTGAGCCTTAGTGCGCTGCCATCTCCTTCAACTTCCCACTGGCTTTTTTGCAGGTGTCCAGCTCCTTATAGGCAAAGACATTTCTACCTTCTCAACAGTCTTGAGTCATGCAAACTCAAATGCTGGACTTAGCACTGGTATAGGTCACAAATTAAATATGGAATACACCTTTTGTGGGACTTTAAAAAAAAAGTTTATTTTGCCATTTGCCTAGAAGCAAAACTAGTGAAAATTAAAGTATAAAAATAAATACAATTTACATTAATGGACATTCCACTCAAAGTAAAAATAAGAATAAAAGTGATGTATATAAATAAAACTTCACCAAAAACAACAGTGTCTGGCACTTTTATAAGAAAAACCTGTGAACATAAAAAAAATATGTGAAACACATGCTTTTACCTTTAAACACTCTCAAATTTTTCATTCTTAATCTAAATACTAGTTTTACCTTTTTCCAAAACATACTGTTTATCTAATTTGCATTTGTACATACAAAACTTTTAGCATCTATCCTTACTAGAGAGACTAACAATGATACAAATAAGCTGTATCCTGAGTTTTTAGAATGATAAAGCACAGTTTATCATTAAAAGGATAATTTTATATACTTTACCTTTAAATAAAAGACTGGTAACTTAAAACTTTTTTAAGTCTTAATTTTATGGTTCACTCATTCAATAAATGATACATCTCAAAAATCAATTTATATCCAGAGTAGGTTATTTTCCGTCTACAGCTGGATGTAAACATTAAATCTTAAATGCAACTTAAAATCAGAGAAAACAATCTTTATCTCCATATGCTCAAAAGGGTATTAAGAATATATATAGGCTGCACTTTAAAAATACCAATATCTCTAAAATTCATTACAAAGATTGAATATACACAGTCTCAGTTTTGTGAGAAGCGTAGAGCCCTTTTTAGAAACTGACATTAACAGTGACATTCTCTTTCATAAAATCATGTTCTCGGTAATATTTGTTAGTTGATACTTTTACTGAATTTGTTACTGACGAAAAGCCTTAAATATCTGTGCCTTTTAAGTAATGCAGTGTTTCTAACTAGGCAATGTTACTATCCTAGTTGAATTCTGGATGTGTAGTATTCTATAGCCCTTTATTTTCTCCTAAATCAAGCATGCTAGAAAAGGTAAAACTGTGAAGAAATATACAACTAAACAGGAAACATAACTGCATGCAACAAAATATTTCTACTGTACAGAAATGGATGTACGATGCATTCTTGGATGCTACATACAGGAAGATTTTGTTGTCTTCTCTAGATCTCTTACCCTCCAAACTTTAATCTGACACAACTGTTTCTAAGAGTACTCAGTAACAGACATGAAACCCGAAAATGTCTTAAAACGGTGTTGTTGACAGGAATGTGTGCTTCTGACCGAAATAGTGACCACACAGCTACTTTTGCCTAGATTTTATGTGGACCACAATCCAAGAGTTTATCATGTGTAGTTACTGTGTTAAGTCAGCATAGTGTTTAAATTTACAAAACCAGGGAAACATATGTCTACAATAATTTCCCTTTGAACAGGACCATATCTAATTTGTTCCTCAAATTCAGCAATCAATATGCAGTGATGAATGAAATTCATGTTTTAGAATTTAATATTTATTCATTTATTTTGGTCTTTTTGAGACAAGAGTTTCACTATGCAGTTCAGGGTGGCCTTGAACTCATTTTGTAGCCCAGGCCTCAAACTTGCAGCAATCCTTCTGCCGTAGCTTCCCCGAGTACTGAGATTACAGGTGTGCGCCACTACACCCAGCATGAACTTAATTTATAATTTGTTATATCTTTCCAATATCTTGTAAAACTAAAGTCAGATGTCTTTTAAAGTGTATAAAAAGGGTCTCTGTAGACATCTGGGCATGTAAAATATGTTTGTATAGGTTAAGCATAGAGATGAACACTAATTTGGCTTCACCCAAACCTGAAGAGGACAATGGGGGAGTGAGGCACGAACTCATCAGACTGACCAAATTATGAGATAATTGCTCAGCCCTTTGATTCAGTCACTTTGCCTATGTAAACAGTCCAGAGTTAAATAAAAAGTCTAGTAGGGAAGATTATATGGATAATAATCCTCCCCTCTTATCCTAATGAATGTTGTCTTCTTAAATTGTCGCAACATTTGGCCGCTTTCTTTGGATTTTTCCTGCATATACTCCTAAAAATAGAGCAAAACTAGTATTATTTCTCAATGTTAGTTTTTCTGTGATACTATTTACTAGGCTTTGGACTGGCTATATACATTATCATACTTACTCCTGAGTCTCTCTTCTTCTAGGGAGAAGTTGTTATCACCATTTTAAGGATAATTGAAACTAAGGCCTATTAGAGCATTTACCTAAGCCAACAAAGCTAGAAGCAGAAACTCTGAGAACCCAATTCCATCAGATTTGTTATTGTACTTACCTTTTTTTTGCATAATCACCTCCTACTGTACTCTAAATTGATGGTTTCTGAATTTCACTACAAGCTCTCTAGTCAAGCACAAACATCAAATAAGAAAATATGTTTTGAAACAACACCAGAGACAAATATAGTTTTTAGAAACTGTAAATAACTTTAGATGCTTTGTAGCATAAGACTTTAAAATTCTGCTTTAGTCTAAGAACATGATGTTCTATCCTAACAAAAATGTGTTTTTATATATTGCTTAATAAAGGGTCTAATCCCCATGTAGACCACATCCAAGTATAAATCCAAATCTATCCAAAACATAAACATTACAAATCTGAGCAGGAAAAAGTAATTATTTTTCAAGAGCAACTATAGGTTATTGTGTTCAGATTCATAGTTAGCATTTTAGTCAATACACCAAATTGTAAGTTTATGTAAAACACTAAAAATTCTTCAGTCTTATTTTTGTACTTGTTAAGACATATATTAGTTGTACATGTTTATCTGAGGGTTAATTTCATTTGTTAATAATTACGTTGCAATGCAGTTAAACCTCAGTAGTTCTAAACCTGACTTTCATTGCATATTCTTACCTATAACAACTGCATTTGTGCAAGATGCATAACATCTTGTCCATCCTTTATACTGTTCATATAACTCAATAGAAGTAGTAGTTGGAACTTTGCTTTTAAATTCACAAATGACAAACGGTGGAGATGAAATGCATGAGAAAAGAACATGATGGAGTAGTTACTGTGGCAAATTGATAATACTAAGCAAAACAATATAACTCTACAATGATTTTCCAACCAGCTAAGATTTATCATAATATATAAAACACGAACATGGGAAAAACTGAAAGTCTCTTAAAACTTCATATAACTATAAGCAACTACTCTCTGGTCTGAATTTTCCTAAATGGTTCTCTCCCTGACTACCTGATTTCTGGCAGCCTGGCAGTCTCTCGCAATGATTTCAAAAGAGGATCTCTGACATTATCTCCCCTCAGTGTGTGTGTGTGTGTGTGTGTGTGTGTGTGTGACACTATGAATTATATTCACTATATATCTGTAAGAGGATAGCAATTTTTTCAAAGTTATTTATCGATTGCTTGTTCCCTCTCTGAACAAAAGGAACTCATGATCAAATATGATACTGTGAAAAAAAAAATACTTATATTGCTTACTCCCTCTTAACCTGGAGGAAATCATTTAGTAATAAAAGCTCTAAAATTTGTCTATTTGCTAATGGGAAAATTATAAATAACAGCTTAATCTTTATTGCCTGGTAATTAATCTACCTGCCTTTTCAATGTTTAGAAAGCAGTCTAGTTAAAATCCAGTATTTTTAAATGGATCACGTAATTTTCAGTGAGCTTAGTGTCTTAAAGAGATCAAAAAAATATTAAACCATATAGTTAGGAGCTAATATTAGCTCAACACTGAATTTGTCTTCTTGCCACCATAAATAATTTTAAAATACAATTTTCAGTTTCATCCTTAAATAATCATCAAGTGAAGAAAATAACAAGAGGTAGAGCTCAAGATTCTTACTGAACCCCTTCCATTTCACATATTCACTTGTCATCTCGTGGACAGAGGGAGAAATTCTTCATCCCCTTATGTGCAGATACAAATATTTCTAGGTGGTACACTACCCCCATGCTGAACAGACCAGGGTAGGTTTAGGCATCAGATGATCATTAACTTTTACTCATTTATAAAAAGGTTTTCTGAATTAAGCCTGGATAATTCTACAAATTTTTCAGAATTAAAAATAGTGTTTTCTATGGAATTATCACAGAAATCAAGATTGCAGCCACAGTTTCATTAATATTTTTCTGACTGCCACAGAATGGTAACAAAAAAGATCACTAATGAGAATGTCCAGGAATATGCCAAAATTATGGTGGCAAGGAAAGACAACACGTTCCATTCATGTAGCCTGAGTTAGGGGCAGCTGTGCCCATGTTTCTAGTGAATGGGCTTCAGGAATTTATTTTCTACACACCTGAGACAGGCGCTCTGTTAGGCACTCTGCTCTGGGAAGGCTTCTGTCTATTCTGGACAACCCCCTTCACTGATGCCTTAGGGGTTCTAATTGAATATAAAAAAATCAACAAGTCACTTACAATAAAGTCTAAATGTTCAAAATTCAATGAAGGCAACCACATTGCATCAACTGTTCAAAGCATAAATAAGCTTGAAAAGACTCTAAATCTCATGCATGCACATACTAAGAAAACTACACCTAGTAAGAGATGGTAACCATGGCCCATAAATTGTTGGGAGAATCACTTTGGTGATACTAAACTTACTATATGGAAATTTTAAAATAGTTCAAGAATAACACGATATGAAATGAAAAGTAAAAACATGCCAACATAAGATAAAAACTAAAATATATTACACAACAGTACACCAAGAGGGTTATCTTTGAAGACAAAACTAAGAGAGCTACATATGAACTTTATCACATTTGAAAAAGTTACCCTTTATATTAATAACACTATAATTCTATTTCTTTCTCAAAGGTAATCTTGAATCTTTTTAAATACCCGTGTGTGGCAGTCTTACCCTTGTCTACTAAGTAGCCTATGAACAGGTGCATTCTGTCCTTGGTTTGGCTGAAGGACTCTGCTGAAAAATAAAAAAATTAATTCAGAAGAATAAATTTGGTTTTTTTCATTTCTTTCAATGGATGAAAGATGGTAAGTGAGGTTGGAAGTCACCAAGGCAATGATATGACACATGGTACCATAAAGCCAGGCAGCCTGATGGCGGCACAGCAATGCTGCTCATGTTTTGCTCCCAAACAGCCCATTCCTTAGGTTTTTACAAGGAAAGAGATGGTATGAACTCTTGAGCTTTTATATCATTTACTTATAGGACTTAACAAAAGCCAGCTTTTCAAACATATGAGAGAAGAAAACATCACTGATTTTATAAGAGTAGGAAACATATCAAAAAAATTGTTAGCTTTCTAAGGGTTTTAAACAAATACCAAAGATCCTCTTGACTGTGGACCGCAATCAAGACATGTCTAGCTCAAATTTCTGCCAGGGAGCAACTGTCCTAAAATCTTCAAACAGTTAACTTGACACATGATGTTAGTATGAATCCTGAGCTTCAGATCCTGTAGCTCAGCATGCACTGTCTTACTGATATAAAGTAGTACAATGCTAACAAAGAGGAAGTTTGGGATTTATAAAATTTTCTTTGGGGGGGAAAAAAACCTCTCACTGAGATGAAGTGGTTTTTCTTACCTTGTTTCAGAAGGACTTTGTTTAACCAGAAATTTCTTATTTGGCATTCCCATTTCAGCAGCTCTAACAAATTATAAAAATAAGGGCATGAACAATACATTTAGAGAAGGGGAGAGAAAAGCTTCAAATGTGATATAGATGACAGAAAAAAATCATTTACAAACTGCTGTACTACTGAAAGGCCTGTGCTAAGTACATTAAAGACTACTTTCAACAAAGAAGCATTTTCAAAAGTTATTAGAAAACATTTCCTATCATGGTTCTATTCCCAGGAAATTTTTAGAATATCAGAAGAAGAATGTATTTAAATGATACAACAGCAAATACTGAATACAGAAGGATCAACCTTTTAAAATTATTTGATTGACTATCAATTATATAAACTTAATGTTGACCAATTAAGTCACGAATACATTTATCAAAAGATGAAATCAGATTTGACAACTGATTTTAATGATTGTATATAAAAAGGGATTTCTGTCAGTTCAACTGCAGAAGTGAACTGTGCTGCATTTCTAATTAAATATATACTCACTTGCTTTAGCATTACATACTTTAAAAAGTTTGAGTACATAAACAGACTAACAGATAACTAAAATTAATTGAACGATGACAATGTGACATGATACCAAAACAACTTACTTCATGTACTTCTTCCTGTCGAGAGACTTCTGTGTTGCAGCCGAAAGAGCCACACGTGGACTTTTCATTTTATCCTTTAAAGTACCAATAATACCACTTTGTCATAATACAGGATGATCACAAATTGCATGGAAAAGCTTTTCTTGGTTTTTTTTTTTTTTTTTTTTTTTGGACTAGGGATCAAACTCACAACCTTGCACTTGCTAGGCAAGCATTTGTGCCGCTGAGCTTAATCCCCAGCCTCCAAAAGCTTCCCTTTGTCAACATTTTTAACTTTAACTTAGCTGTTCGTTATAATTAAAGCAGTCTGATTCTAAAAATTAATGCATTTTCTCCAATGGGATAACATAAATTCTGCTTGTTTTTCTTACACCAATCACAGATTAGCAGTTCAAACCAAAAACCGACAACAGTCTGATTTACAGGATATCAAATTACCTTGGAGCCTCTTTTCTAACTTTGATTTCAAAAACTGGCAAAATCCTGCTGGGTATAATGGTACACACCTGTAATCCCAGCACTCTAAGAGGCTAAGGCAGGAGGATTGCTGTGAGTTTGAGGCCAGCCTGGACTACATAGTGAAACTGTCTCCAAAACAAAACAAAACAAAACACAAAACGTCAGCAAAATCCCTAAGACAGTTTTCAGCAAATTCAGTCAGAAGCCATTGATGGTTTTTTTCAAAGCTACCCAAGCAAAACATTCAAGGCTTCAACTCTGAAATCCAACTCAAATGTACAGTTCTTTCACTGTGCACTTCTTTTATATCTGTCTACAGATCTAAATGTTGCTAGTGATCCTGGAAATTACCTGTAATCAAGAATTATTAGAAGGGTGTTGAAGTCACCAAAAAATGACATTCAGTCTCAATTATCCTAAAGCCAGAAGAACTGTATTCATTAGAAAAATCACAACACATACCATTTGTCTGAGCATTTTCTCTTTGCGAACTTCTCGATCATGCTGCAGAATAGACATTCTTTCAGCTGCATCCATTACAAAGAATATGTCATGAATACCATACAGGGCAGCTCGCAACTATGTATAAGAGAAGAAAACATTGTCCATGTTTAAAAGATGGAGCTAGAGTTCAGTAATACAACATACGCTATGTATACTTCTTTTATTTTGAGTAGCAGTCACTGAAACTTATTTTTAGTGAGGAAATGAAAAGAAAAACACAACATCTCCATGCCTAGGGCTCCAATCGTCAGTGGGGCAAATCAGCTACCAGGGCAGGTACACTTACTTGTGCCAACACTCTCTCCTGAAGTGACGCATCTTGTGCCGAGACAATGCCTCTCTTTAATGGTGCTTCTGACTGAAAGTTTCGTATGAATTCCATAGTATCCTGAAAAAACGAAATGCTCCTTCTAAAACATTTTTCTAGAAAGTTTTAAGATCAATGAGTTTTGCTGGGAATGGTGGCACATGCCTATAATCCCAATACTGGCTGTGAGTTCAAGGCCAGTCTGGGATACAAAGTGAACTCAAGGACAGCCTGAAGTGCACAGTGAAACACTGTCTCAAAAGAAAAAAAAATCAGAGTTTCCTTTTGTTCTTCTTCTCATTCAGGCCTAAACGACTAAGAACATAAATAAGACTATCAATGATTATATGTCAAACAGCACCCATACTCAAGTAAGACAAAATATATAAAATTACTCCACTTACACATTGTTTCTAAAATTTAGGAGGGTAGTAGACTGCAGCTAGCTGGGATCACTATGTCCCAGCTCCCACCAGGGCTGAAATTCTGTGCTCCCTGCTACAGTAAGCTTTCTCAAGCCAGCTGAGAGGCTCTCGGGCTGCAGTCAGACGCCAGGGCTGTGCAGAATGGCAATGGCCTCTGCACCTGCACCCTTTGCATCCCCGAGAGCCGCCTGTCTTAGTTAGACGGTACTAGGATAGGATTCTCACTGCAGTACTCCACCGTTAGTTTACATGCAGTATCCAGGGACTGAAATGTCTGTCTCTGAGAGAATAGCTGGATGCTATGCTAAATGTCAAAATTGGAAAAGAAACAGAAGAATCTCTTGTGGCTGAAGAAGACAGTGATGACGATGTTGAACCTATTACTGAATTTAGATTTGTGCCTAGTGGTAAATCAGCATTGGTGGAGATGTCCACTGCAATGTGTGAACACCCTGCCTTGCATCCAGATCCTGAGGATGGAGGCTCAGATGATTATGGTGGGAAAGAGCATGATGTGGAAACACATTAACAAGGACAGGGGAGAGCCTCACACTTTATATCTATGACAAAGGATTAGCTCAATTAATAGCAGAAGGGCAAGCCACACTGGAGAGCAGAAAAAATGCTCCCTCAGTCTTTGAGTGGCCAGTGCAATATGGCTGGGGACCGGACAGAAGATTCAAAAAGACATTATGGCCTGGCACCAACAGTCTGAGCATCTCTTGGGAGAATGACAGAATGCAATGTAGCAAATATGGGGGATTTCCTTCTATCTTGTCTTTGAGGCCCAATATTGTTCTCACTGTTTTGCATTATTCAATATTCTGTTTTGATTGGTTTTATTCTGTTTTGTTTTTGGTTTGATTTTGCTATACCTGATGGAATGGACAACTACTGTGAAGATAAAAAGATATACTATAGTAGCTATTGTTTTCCTAGTATCCTGCTTTGAAGTTCTGTACTAATTCTACTGCTTTGTTTTGATTGACTTTGTTCTGTTTTGTTTTGTTGGATTTTACTATTTAAAAAAAAAAAAGACAAAAAGGCATTATAAAGACGACATGGAGGCAGACAGTGGGGATGCAGATATTGATCACTGAAAATGATGTATGCTGCTTTAAGATTTTGCTTTACCTATAGGAAAGAACTTGCCTCTTGTACTCTGCACTTGGGTAGATGGAAGTCTTTTTCCTTCTCCAAAATTCACTTAAATCAGTACTTTCCTGAGACAAACTATACTGAGACAGCAAGTTGTCACCAGCAGAAGAAACTATGGCCCTTATTCAGAGATGAATTAACTTAACCAAGGAGGACTGATAGTTCATCATACACCCCAAACTTCTCTGTGGCTAGGTTCCCTCTGGATAGGCTTCTAACCCCAGCCTCCACTGCATGCACCCTCTGTAAGCAAGCAGGCCTGGGAAGGCAAAGGCACAGGAGCTGGGCAGTACAGGGAGGCTGTGTGGGAAAGAGAGAAGCTGAAGCTGAGAAAGACCTGTTTCTAAAAAGACCCTTGGTGCTACCAGGAAGGGCAAGGATCACAGAGAAATTGTAGCCCGTACTCATTCCCCACAGAGGCAAAAGTCTTTTCCTAGTGTGAGGCCAAGATCAATCCAGGCTGCTCTACACAGCGTCTTTGAAAAGACTCCAGCTGCAGACTCTACAAGTGACACACATGCTTCCGCCTGGCTGAGGCCCAGCCTGCTCCATGAAACTCAGAGGAGAACCCTTCACATCCACCCCTCAGGTTAGTGTTGTACAACAGAACAAGTAAAACTGGGAGAATGTCCTCAAAGTACTTTAAATGATAACTGTTTTGTCTTTGTAGGAGCTCAATAAATAAATCTATGTTTTCTTTATTACTATGCTCTCCTTCTTGACCAAAACCATTAATCAGAATTGTTTTTTAAAGATAGTTTGGAAAAAAAAAAGGGAATAATCACTTAAAAAATACCTACATTACAATAACTAAAAAAACTTCTGATCTAAGTTCTAAATTAATGTCAGTTCAGCTGTTGAAAGACACAGAAACTAAGATGAAGGTGAAATACAAAGGGTTGAAATACAAAAGGTTTACAAAGATCTTACTTTTACAGTTTGTCGAAGCTGCTTCAGCTTATCTGTCTGCATAAGCCTACGAGTAAGAAATCCCTTTGCCATGGCAGTTATTTTGTTAAATTTTGCTTGTACTTCTGGATTAAAAACCTAAGAGAAATAAAATAGACACAATCTTTTAGGAACCTGAACATTATACCTAATTCTTTTGTTTCTGCAGTCCTCAGGACTGGCCCAACGGCCTCACACATACTAGGCAAGCCCTCTACCTCTGAACTACACCCCCAACCCTCAATTGTTTTTTCTTAATCTATACAATAAACTGAATTTCTCACTATGTATTTACTCTGTATACTCTCATTTGTAGCAAAAGCTATTTGATGTATGCCCAAAAACACTGATGCTCATTTATATAGCCTAAAATAATATAGTTTTTTGAAAAAGATAGGCTGATATTTAGACAGATGACATATATCATATTTGCTCACCTGAGACCATCTAGGTTGGCCCCTTCCAAAAGGCCTTGGTACTGAGAGTTTGGTCATGCCACTAGTTGAGGATCCCCAGAGGTAGAAGGATGTTTCATTTGCAGAACCACAGCTATACTGTAGGCCAGAATTTGTGAAACCTAGAGAAATATACATACTGTATTATGCTTGATGTCATACAATCAGAATATGTAAAATATTCAAATAAACATTTGTGATACTCATTCAAAATAACTGCCTCTGAAACTGATCCACATGCAGCCTTACAATATTTATGGACATTAGGCTTACACACAGGAGGATCTTTTCAGCACAAACAGCATCTCAAGATGCTGTGAAGATAAGCTGTGACAGAGACTGGGGAACTAGAGGTAACTGAAGATCGCTGAGGAGATAGCAAATGGTGTTTGCACTTGCAGTGCATCACCTGCTGTGGGAATGAACAGATGGGGCTCTGAGCCACTCTCCTGACAGTCCGCTTGCTGAGGCAGACTCTTCTCAGAAACACCTGCTCCCTGGCCTTTGATCTACTATATGATTTCACGTTCACTGGTTACTAAGCACCTGGCAAGGAGCACTGAGATGGGCATGGAACTGAAGAAGGAAGTTACGGTTTTAAAGTGGGCCAAATAAAATATCTTACTATAGGTTAATTTTCTTTCAAATGAAAAGGATGTTTCCATATTTACCAGAACTATGTGAATTTGAAGTGCGAAGTGAGTCCACTTGAGACAGCACTGTTTCCAACAAATCAGAGTCACTTATTTTTCTCCATTCTAAATCTACCGTGTTGTTAATGTTCAATTCAGAGACTTCTGCTGAAATCACTTCCTTCCCTTTTAATATTTTCTCCTGTTCTTCTATTTCCTGTAGATTAACAGTTCATTATAACATACTAGATCTTTTATTTAGTTATATCCCAAAACACTATAATTCTAGGCTTAAGCAAAAGTATATGTAATCAACAGCAAGTTATTATTTATTTCAAGTTTTTCTCTCTCAAAATTATGACAACTTATTTCATGATTTTAAAAAATGATATAGACAAAAAAAAAAAAAAGATATAGGCCAGACATAGTGGTGCATGCCTATAACCCTAGCACTTGAGGAGGATCTGTGACTTTCAGGCCAGCCTGGGCTACATAGTGAGTTCAAGGGCAGCCTGAACTATATAGTGACAGCCTGTCTCAAAAACATTAAAAAATGATATAGTAACCATAATAATTTTAAAATAAGTATCCTTCTTATGCTGTTGCTCTCATAGATTGTACATTTCAGCATCTATAACATATCCTATAAAAATATAAATTTCAGGCAGGGTATGGTAGCACACACCTGTAATTCCAGCATTTGGGAGGCTAAGGTAGGAGGATCGCTGTGAGTTCAAAGCCAGCCTGAGCTACATTGTGAGTTCAAAACCAGCCTGAATTACAGAGCAAGACCCTATTTCAAAAACAACTATATATAATACACTTTATGTTTTGAATTAAGGATAAAAGTATCTTTTTCATAAATTACGCATTATTTTTAGATACAGATCTAAATATTAGACCCCATTTTGACAGTTAAAATACTATCTATGTATCAAAGCCAGTGATTCCTTTAAATTAAGATACATAAGAATTACAAGTATTTTGGACACTGCCCAAATCCATAGGCATTCGGGAGTAACTTTCACTCAGCAGCCCCATCCCTCCGCATTTTAACTCCTCACCTTTTGCAGTCTTTCCTGCTCCCTTTCCTGCTCAGCTATGAGCAGTGATAATTGCTGGGCGTGCTGTTCTTCCAGCCTCTTCCGCATTTCTTCAAAAGCTAACATCTTGCTTTTTAGTATATCCTCACCTTCTGAAAATAAGTAAGTTCCCTCAATTTAGAAAATTTACTATTTGACTGATATTTAATACCATCAATTTAAATTATGCTTCTGACTAGAGGGTGTTCCTGGATCTGACATCATTCAAGCAAGATATATCCAGGTCATCAGTTTGAACATTGTCATCCATCATTCCTCTTATTTCATGTTCACCAATAAAGAAAGGCTTGCATCTCATCACCGGACCCTACTCATCCAATGGATCCAACCTGATCAGCCTAAACAGTATGTTCAAGGAAGAATCTAATTAACTTCAAAATGTGATCCTCAACCGCACCTCACCACTATTCTTTTGACCCTTGTCTTTCTCCAGGATCTTTGGCTTTGTACCTTGTAGTTTTGGTTTGTTTTGATTCTAAACTAAATGATACTTTGATGGTGGAAAGCTTTCTCAGCTTGAGGAGGTTCAAAAAAAGACTGTATTAAAATTCCATATAGTTTAGTTATTAACTCAAAAAAAGTAAGAGAAAGTACTATAACTATGCAAGTTAACTAAACAGAAAGTATGGAAACACTGAAATGCTGAAATAACAAGTATTATGCAGACACAGCAAGTAGTTATGCACTGATCAAATAATCATTCTCTACAGATATATAGTCAAGTGATTTTTATTGAAGACAAATGTATTATGTGCTATTGTCTTATGGCTATAATCTTCCTATAACTGGTTCCTAAGTACGTTTTATTGAGTTACATTTGCATTTGCCTTATTTATGTATGGCTTTTCCAAGAGGAGCTGGAAAAGTAGCAGAATTACAATCTTCAAGAAAGGAAAGAGCCCCTTGGCATAACCACTCAACTGACAGGAGTCCACTAGACTGTATCTTAAAAGTTCTGCAAATGGAGATGTATCCTGAGTGGCCCAACAGGCTATGGACAGAACTAAGCATATTGCACTGTTTCCCTGGCTCATTTTAATAGCTACCTGGAGGCCTCCATAACTGACCTCACCCTGTGTGCTACAAAGTGGGTTTTATGTTCTTTTGCTAATCAGAGGCAGCTCTTAGCCATGCCAAGTTGTCTACCTGGAGAATCCAAACTGGCTTCCCAGATACCAATTGCTTTTGTCAGAGCTCATATGAAGGTGGTTTTAAGGATTCTCCTTGCTTTCCTCAGAAGTTTTAACAATTTAATTTACTTGATTGATGTCTTCCTTATCAGCAGTGAAGAATTCCAAACCAGGACAATAAAAGAGCAATGAATACATGCATTCACAGGTTCTTAATATAAAACTGGATACAACAAAGAAATATGAAATAATGTTGATCAACAAAGAATTCTTCAAACACCACTACAAGTTTTTTGTTTTGTTTTGTTTTGTTTTTTGTCTTTTTGTGGGGTTTTTTTGGTTTTTGTTTTTTTTTTTTTTTTTTTTGGCTTTTTGAGATAGAGCCTTGCTAGGTAGCTCAGACTGGCCTAGAACTCACTATGCAATCCAGGCTGGCCTCAAACTCACAGCAATCCTCCTGCCTCAGCCTCTTGAGTGCTGGGACAGGCATGCACCACAACATGCAGCCTCCCCAAGCCTTATTTGTGAGGTGTACTCTAGTAATTTGGTATTAATGTGTTTATTGAAGGGTCAACTACACATGAACATCTGATTTCAAATGAAAGCGTGCAGTGGCAAAAACATTAGAAAGCATATCCAAAGGAAGACATCATAGCCATCCATTGAATTAAAATCATGACGTTTTGTAGAAGAATTATTTCTTCCTATCATTAATATTTTCTATAAGTCTAAGTGTACTGTGAAAACTTCATCATTTATATAAGAAAATTCTCTCCAAAAGCCTAACAAATGGCAATAAATTATAGCTAATCATATATTTGCTAGTAAGATAAATGAAATTAAGTGCCCTTATGAACAGATGAAGACAATCATTTTTTGCAAGAACTCAATTAAAAGTATTAAAACAAGCCAGGGGTGGTGGCACATGCCTGTAATCCCAGCTGTCAGGAGGCTGAGGCAGGAGGATTGTCATGAGTTTCAGGCCATCCAGGGCTATGTAATGAGCTCAAGTCCATCCTGAACTACCTAGTGAGACCCTGTCTTAAAACAAACAAACAAATAAATGAAAGTATTAAAAGTCCACCTTCTTGGGAGTTAACAGATACTTCCAAGTTTTCTTACCTTTGGTGCTAGTTTCTAGTATTTTATTCTTGTGAATATAGAAAGATCCCTTAGGGTATCTTTTCTCTGGCAAAGGTTGTCTCTCCTCTTCAGTGGTTATCACATAAGGGCAATTTTCTTTCTGCAAAGCATCCATATCTAGATCAAGTCTCCGCTTAACTTTTTCAAAGCTGTTATCCAAAAGCTGTTCATTTCCACAGGGCACCATAGGTGTATCCAACTGTGGTCTGGTGTTCTGGCTTTGCATCAGTAAAGGAGATGGATTTTTCACATGGTAAGACTTATTCAGTTCTATTTGTGAATTGCAGGAGTTTTTCTGTAACATACTGATTGACTTGAATCCACTCACAGTTACCAAGTTTTGACTTGCTATACACTGACTGGTGGTGGCACACGGCTCATGCGATTTGGGCCCTGTAGTACAAGGAGTAATTTTGTGTGCTCCTCTAGCATCAGGTATTAACTGGCCTTCCACAGCAGCAAGTCCATGTGTAACTTTATTTTCTAACTGATTTCCCAAAGATAGACACACCTGACTTGATTTACCTACAGTCGCATCTTCTATGTCTTCGACAGCATTTTTGCTGACGTAAGTTTTGCTCGAACAAACTCCTGCTAAATCAATTGGTAACTTTGGCACAGCTTCAGATGTAGTTGTTTTTTCATCAGTATCTGGAACAATTATGTCCACTATTTGTTCTTTTCCTTTAGGGCTTAACTCACAGGCATTTATTGGGTTATTTATAAGTATATGACAGGCTGATGGTGGCCTGGAACGCCTTCGATGCATTTTAGGACTCATACTCGGCTCAGGACTAGGTAATTTGGCATATGAACCTGTAAGGCTTTTGATAACATTATTTTCAGTAATAAAAGTGGGAATAACTTTAAAATCAGTCTCAGAATTCAGAACAGTGGGATGACCAGTTTGTACAGGAATATCTACTTTAGAAAAGCTAGCTAAAACAGATGTATTTGTGCTGCCTGCTTGAGAGGAAGCACCTTGGAGAAGAACATTTGATTTATTAAGGCTTGGTTTGTCAGGAATCACTGACCCACAGTGTTTGCCTATGATCGGGGCTTTCTCCTTCACACAGTCACTCACTTTAGTAGCATCATTTTCTTTGTCTGAGTGACTCTCATTAGCACTCCTCTTTGTACTGCTCCTCAGACTGAGTCTAGACTGTTCTCTTTCTATGTATTCCTTTGACTTTTTCATCAGGTTCTGAAGACTCATTATATAGGGATCTGGAGTGACTTCTGCCAAAGCTGGTAGATCTTGTTCTTCAGTTGCTGAGACCAGAACATCAGAAATCAAAGTCCCTTGTGATGTTGCTGAGATCTTTGGAGATGTTTCAGTTTCAGTGTGACAACTATTTGAATTATCACATTGCTTTGGAGAATTAAATCCTTCTGTATCTCTAGCTAACTCTATCCCGTTAGGTTTATGTTGGTCTTCATTATCCACGGGCAAAACCCCAGCTGTCTGTCCAGACTCTGCTAAAGTAGAATGGTCAGTAGGGCTTGGCAAGCTATTTGGAAATGTAGCAGGAACATTCAAGTTTCTGACTTCTGAATTAGAGTAGACTGTCTCGGTCTCCCACTGATCAAAATCACTGGCTTTACGTGCTTTTCTAACCTAAACAAGGACATTAAAAATTAATATTTCTTCACAGCACAAATAGCTTTTGATTTGTTTTCTAAAACAAAAGAAAAACTGAAGGTTCCAAATTCTGACATTTGAAAACACAAGCAAAAACAAAGACAGTTTCTATGGTATCCTATATCACATGGAAATCAAATTACTAATAAAAATAACCTAGCCTATTTATTAAAAGAAAACTATCCTATTTGATAAAATGTCAATATATATACATATATATATGTGTATATATATATATATATATATATATATATGAACTAGTGATGAGTTAAAACAACTTACTAATGCATTTTGGAATAAGCAAAATTGGTATTCCCTATACTAAGATGATAAGTGTATACTTAAGACATCTAACAGAAAAAAATAAAATTACATCTTGTATTTAAATATTTCAACTCTGCAAAAGAATAAAAATAACAGATATTATACATATTAATAATAAATACTAAAAATATATTTTAATAACTAATTGCTAAGACTATAAAAGCACGTATTAAAATGACAGAAATCACTATAAAATACAAACCCCAAGTTTTCAATATTAAAAGATTTTGGGGTTGTTTTGTGTGTGCCTGTTGTTTTCCTATACCATACGGCACTCTCATTTTACCTTAGAAATCCCAAGACACACAATGGTCTCTGGGTACTAAACAATAAACAGTACAATAAGTATACTTAGTCACTACCTCAGAGCCAAAATAAACCAAAACAGAAGTGCATTTGCCAAATCCAAGAATATGTTTGTTGGGAGCCATTGAAACTGGAAAATGACCCACACGTGATCTTGCCAAGGTGGCAAGGAGCACCTGCATCAACCACATGAAAGTGCTGCTACAGCCCAGAAAAACGTGAGGCTCCTAAACAATCCAGGCCTGGGTTGCTAGGCAGAGGGGCTGAAATTGACGTCATCCTTCCCAGTATACAAATAAACACGCAGCATTGGTTGAGCAGTTCCTTTCCTCCCATTAGGAGGATAAGGGCTCCACCTGACTCCAGCTTTGTCTCTCTCTTTATTTTTCTCATCCTTGAGGTCCTTCACCCCAAGAACCTCAGGAGCCGCATGGTTCGTAGCATATGTTCATAGGTTTAAGCAAAATACATAATTTCTTTATATGAAACCTTTCATATTTCTGATTTGTGATATTCGGCAGCTACGTACTTTTTGTACACCATTCAAATAAGCCTTTGGTTAGACAAGCTACATAAAAAAAACCTAACATAAATTTTTTTTTAGGATTTTACATGTGAAACAGACCTATTTGTATTATATAAATTTTCTCTACCTGAATAATTCATTACAGTTCAACGTTGTATATGTTGTTTTAAAAAGAAAGTTTTGGAACTCATTAACAATAACTTCATTTGTAGTATATTTGAAATCTTCCATTATAGACCAAAAACATATGCCATTTTTGTTACAATAATGAGAATTATCCAGTAAGTCAAAAACTCCACCCATTCTTATTAAGTTAATGTTATGTATTATAGCTTTAAATTTAATATGGGCAGTAATTATCTGCAAATTACAATCTGCTACCCATATGTCATACTACAAAGAAATGAAAGTAGTAGCAAGAAATACTCACAGGTTCTTTATATACATGTCATCTACTATGAATCACAAAGAAAAACCACAAATTCCTAAGACAGTTAAAATAAAAAAATAAATACGAGCGCAAGGCTGGCCTGAGCTACACTGTGCGACCCTGCCTCAAAAATCCAGGGCCAGGAGTTTGGCTCAGTGATTCAAGTGCCTGTCTGACAGGCTCGAGGTTGTGAGTTCAATCCCCGGTGAAGCAAAAAAATAAATAAATAAAAATAAAAATAAAAAAATAACTAGCAAAATAGTGCTACATATGGCAGAAATTATCTGTTCATTTGATTCATTTTTTTTTAGTATGATGACCCAGACCTTAAAACAGTTTATACAAATTTAAGTTAATCTAAATAAAAATACAATAATTTCAAGAGATGTGGATGTGTCATCCAATGATTTCAGTTCAGATGCAGAATATATCTAGGTAATTCTATTTACTTAATCTGAACTACATTTTTTGTGTCTAAGAGTAGAATTCTCATCAAAAAAATTGGGGACAGTTATTTACTTTAGCAGAGAATGAGAAGGTTCTTTAGTCAATAGTCTGATTAATTCAGGGTTAACTACAATGGCCAATTCTACATTTTGCCACTCAGAATTCAATGTTTTTAGAGTCATAAGACAGATACAATAAGCAATTATATTCAGTGTATTGTCCTACTATCTAAGTACCCTCTGATTCAAGTACTGGGCATCACTGACAAGCAACTGAATTCTCTCTGGAGTAACTGAAATAGAATATCACAAAATTATAAAGCTTCTCAAACAATGGTAAAGCATATTAATAGTTATTTACAAACATGTTTGTGAAAAAAATACCATCAATATTTAAGTTATAATTTCCTAATTATAACTTTAAACAGTTTGAATTACCTACTTGAACATTTTCAAGAATCTCCTGGACACGAGTCAGTAAAGTTTTCTTCCTATTAACCTGTTTTCTTGCTTCTATATTGAGTGCTTTCTGCTTTTCTTGTTGTATTTCCTTTCTTTTTTCAGTATTAAGCTGTAAGACATGAAAAATATATAATTTCTCAATGATAAAAATGTAAAGTCAGGAAATTTTGAATCAAAACTGTTAAAAAAAGTCACAAAAATTATTCCAAAGCTGCAACATTCAACTATCAAATACAACATAGAAGCATGGGATAAATTCATAGAAATAAAATTTTGCTCATAATAAGTAATGAAAGGAGTCATAGACACTATACAATAAAGCAATAGTCATCAAACAGCTGACAAAAATATTGTTTTAAAATTTCTTCCTCTCCCAAGGAATGTATTCATCATGTGTCACAAACATGTACTAATAAAAAATAGATAAATAAATAAAACTTTCTACTATTTGCATGCTACCAAGAATCATCATAGTACTGGACATGGTGGTGAATCCCTGTAACCCCAGCATTTAGAAGCTGAGACAGGAGCGTTGCCAAGAGTTCAAGGCCAGTTTGGGCTACACAGTGAGTTCAGGGCCAGCCTAGACTACATAGCAAAATATCTAAAAAAAAAAAAAAAAAAAAAAACAGTATGCTATTTAAAGACAAAATGACCAAATGGTAGCAAATGTTCATCAGGGTAAGCAAAGGTTCAAACTAAACATCACTAGTAGAGGGACAACTAAACCTATATAACTTCTGATTTAACTTAATATGATATACATGGCATCATCTCCAGAGTTCTTGCCAAAAATATTTACTTGACTCTAAGCAAATTTTTACACTTAACTTCCAGTTTGTAGGAGCTACATGTTAAAAATCACTATGAGGAAAAAGCTGAGAAATCCAAAATGTAAGGCATTCTAAAAGATAAGTGATCTGGTCTCAAGAAACTCAATGACACAAAAAAGTTTTTAAAGTGGAGGACAAGTTTTATACTAAAAGAGATTAAAGAACATAATAAACTAATGCTATTTGTGAACTCTGAGTGGATACACATTAGAAAAAGATGTTTTGAATACAGTAAAAAATTTGAATATGAGCAGAATATTAAATACTATTAGTTTTGTTCAGTTGTAATAATGGTATTGGGATTTTTTTTTTTTTTTTTTTTTTTTTTTTTTTTTTTTTTTTTTTTTTTTTTTTTTTTTTTTTTTTTTTTTTTTTTTTTTGGTACTGGGAATCAAACTTACAACCTCGTGCTTACCAGGTAACATTTGAGACACTGATCTAAATCCCCAGCCTGATATTGAGATTCTCATAGGAAGATATATGCCCCTTATTTTTAGAAAATATGCAGTGAGATCTTTAGGGGAAAGGTCTTCAATTTTCAAATCATTAAGCAATTTTTTTGAGTGCATATATGTGGACACACACAGATAAAATCACAAACAATAAAGAAAAAGATAACAAAAATGCTTAAAAATTGCTGAATTTAAATGGTAGAGATATGAGTGATCATTTTATTATTCTTTAAACTTTTTTATGCGTAAAAATTGTATTACAAAAAGTTGATAGAAAATATTGATCTTTTAACACTTGTTATACCAAAACAAAAAAAAATTTTTGAGACAGGGTTTCACTATGCAGTTCAGGCTGGCCCTGAACTCACTACATAGCCCAGTCTGGCCTTGAACTCACAGTGGTCGTCCTGTCTCACCTTCCAAGTACTGGGATTACAGGCATGCGCCATGCCAGAATGAAAACAAATTTTTTAACTTGCTGTTTTTCTAATGTTAATTTTTCTGATTTAAAACAAAGTCACTTACATTTAAAAATACTCAATGGGGGCTGGGGATAAAGCTCAGTGGCACAGCACCTGCCTGGCAAGTGCGAGGTCATGAGTTTGATCCCCAGTACCAAAAAAAAAATACTTGATGAGTACCAAAGTATAGATGATTTAAAAAAATGTCTACTCCCTCCCAACAAAAAAACATAACAATCTTTTAGAAATGCAAAGAGTTACCATTTATGATTCAGGTAGTATTCTAAGAATTTTACATGTATTAAATGATTTAACATTCAAAACAGACTTATGAAGTGGGCACTACTTTAATTCTCATCTAACAAGAAAATGGAGCAAAAATCCACCCAGAAGGTAAGCAGCAAAGCAATGATTTGAATCCACCCCAGAAGTTTCCAGAGCTTAGGCTTTTAACTAATAACATGTACTGCCTCTAACAATATCCTGCATGCAGTAGTTCAGTGACATCACTATATGCCTGCACTATACAATTCTATAAAACAGACTATAGTTTGTTAAACTAGTCCACAAATAATGGACTTTTAGGTTGTCAATCTTTTTCATTTTTTAACAATGCCAGTTTAACTTGTTTCTTTGAGCATACCCGTAATTGTAGGATATTCCCCAAAAACGAAATCGTTAGATCAAAGTTATGTACACTTTTAAATTCTGATAAACACTACTAACTACTCACCAAAAAATAAATGAATTTTCTTTTTCTTTAATTTTACTTTATTAGTATATGTTTGCAACTGACACAGTTTACAATCATCTTGGGGAGTGGTTACATGTACATTACGATATTTTTTCCTAATTCCCTCCAGCCTCCTCCTCTGGTTCCCCTATCACCTTTTATATACTTGTTGTTATCTGTCTTAGCTTATGGTATGGCATACAATGTTTACACTGATTGGAGTTACTAGGATCCTGTACATGACCCATCATTATTCCTCTCATTTCTCCTATCAATAGATTTTCTTAGCAAAAGTGCATTTAAGAGACATCTTCCCCACAACCTAAGGAACACTAGCATCTACCAGACCTTTGCAAATCTGATAGGTAAAAATTGTAATTCATTTGTATTTCTCTAATATGAATAAACATTAGGCATCTTTTAAATGCTTATAAGCCTTCCCTTTATTTTTCTGTGAGCTGCTTTTGTGGTTCACTAGAGAAAAAAAATTATTTAAACAAAGTTTACCAGTGGAGAAAGCACAGCCACTCCATGGAAGCGAATCAGTGAGATACTTTCAGCCTGAGCAGGTAGAAAGCTCTCTGTGGGTTGCGATGCTTCTTGGATTATGGCAAGAGTTTTTTCACAGAACTCTTCATACTCCTCCATCTTCCCACAATCTCACTACGAGAAAAAAAAATGTTATCTTTAATGGGTTGAGAAAAATAGATCTTATTTGACAAAATTTTATAGAGCATGAAATATTCCTGGAATTCACAAACTCTGGAACTGGCCTTCCCTGAAATATCCCATCCTTCAAGAGCTAATTCTAGGTTATAAAAGCACCTCAAGAGTCCATCCATTTAAGGCTTTCTCTCATATACTAAATTTTTATGGAGATTTTTGCATGTAAATCAATCTTGAAATGTGATTAGCTTAGAGTGTACTAAGAACTCAATGAAACCTTAAAGAAAACAAAAGTTCTGCACCATTTTACTAACTTCAGATTGTAAAATAAAATACTGTATTTTCTTCAATAAGGTTTATCTATATAGCACAAGAAAAACTGTACCATATGAAAGTAGAAGTCCAACCAGCTATAATGGCACATGTCTGAGGCCAAGGTAGGGATAGCAAATTTGAGCCCTGCCCAGGCAACTGAGCAACTTGGTGAGACTTGTTTTCAAAAAAATTTTTATTTATTTTTTTTTTCAAAAAAAAATTTTTTAAAGGAAACTAGAAAGTTTTTTAAAAAGAAAAATTTCAAAAAGGGCTAGGGATACATTTCAGTGTAAAGGTCCTGGGTTCAATTGCCAGAACCAAAAATAAACAAACAAAAAAAGCAGAAATGCTTCTGTAGCATAATGGGGGTTATTTAAATAACATAATTTTAAAACCTATTTTTCTATCTGAAGTCCAAAAGTCATTACTTGTATATTTTATTACTTGTATATTTCATGCTCTATTACTTGAATACATATATATGTTTTTTAATTTTGTTTTAAGAATATATTTTGCCAGGTGAGGTGGCACCTGAATCAGGAGGATAGCCACAAATTCAAGGCCAGTCTAGGCTGCAAAGTGAAATAAAGGCCAGCCTTAACTGTATAGTAAGACCCTGTCTCAAAAAACAAAAACAACAACAACAAATATATATATATATATATACACACAAACATATGCACACACACAAACACACACACACACACACACACACACACACACACTCTGAGAACACCAGCCAATGCATTCAGTAGAAAGCAGGAAATTGTTTGGCCCTGGGATTAATTCTTATTTAACTACTGAAAATCGGAACCATCACCAAGCTACTTAAAATAACAGCACAGTAATTTCACAGTTTCTGGGAAACTGTGATGGTGGTTATGAAAATCCCAGGTAATCAGAGGGATCAGGCACCATAATCATTCCTTAGCAACTGCTATGTATTTATTGATTGTCTGTTTGCATAGCTTTATATGTGGCTATGTTTCCTTTACATAGGCAAGAAAAAATAACAATAGACACAATTAAAATCATAACAAGCAAGGGAATTGGTAAACTGTGGAAACAGAAAACTTAACACATTAATGTTTAAATGTTCCTTTTAGAACAATTAACTATTTAACAGAAAAAAAGGAAAAGAAATTGAACTCATGCTGTGGGATATGCAAACATGAAGACAGAATATGATACTGTCCTGAGCCTCAGAATACTTAAAAATTTAGTACATTAGAATGTCAGGGGCAAATTATAGTACAACTGAAAATGAGGACAAAGCAAATTCAAAATTATGACTGGACTATGAAAAAAAAGATACATTGCTACTTTTGACCAACTGATAGTTTATTCCTACTTTTCCATCAATTGTAATTATTTCTATACTGTTCAATTTATGCAAAGCGAGAGTTTAATTTCAAAGAATGGATCTTCAGAGTGTGAAAGCCATTATTTTGCAAGCAAAGCTCAGTGATAAAGTGCTTGCCTAACATGCATGGGCCCTGGCTTCATTCCCTAGCTCTGCAAAAACAAGCATACTAACAGAAAAATAGCAAAAGTAAAAAAACCCAACAAAATAGTTTATCACATAATCATTTTTAGTCTAGATTTCAACCTATGATATTTTAACAACCAAAATATGCAGTAGCTAAGATACAAAAGAAATCTAAATAAATCCATTTCTGCTAAAATACTTCAAAGTATTTTTTAACACAACTTACACATTCAGTAATATGGGGAAACGCGATTATATTACTTGTACAAATAATGGAATATACTTTCTATGGATATACCAGCAAAGCATGGAATTCAGTTTTAAAGGTCTGAAATGAACTACCTTTGTAGCAACAATTTTAACATCATAGAAATACGCCTCATTGCTTTAATAAGTTATTCACATCCCCTAATAGTGCGTTATGTCCTACATATCACAGATAAACGGTAATATATTATTACAGAATAACCTACAACATATGACAATGCATTAAATATTCAAACACAAGTCCTAATATGAAGATTATAAAAAATGCCAAATGGAACATGACTAGATCCTTCTTATCCTTTAGTCTCAGCATGGATGTCTCCACCTCAAAGATAATGTCCCTGATTATCCTATCCTAGTTAACCCTGCCTCAATCACAGTCACATTACTGTGCTGTTTCCTACTTTCATAGCACTTACCACTATCTGAAATTATCTTGTTTATTTCCTTGGTTTATCAGTCTTCCTCCTCCAAAATGTAAGCTCCATAAGAACAGGTACCTTCCCAGTCTTGTCCACTGAATCCCCAGGACACAGAACAGAGTTAGTACACAGTAGGCACTACATAAAAATATTGAATAAAAGGATTAGAACTATTATCTTAAGAAATAATAAAACCGTGGGGTGTGGTGGCACACCCCTTTAATTCTAGCACTCAAGAGGCTGAGGTAGGAGGAGCGTTGTGAGTTCGAGGCTGGCTTGGGCTACAATGTGAGCACAAGGCCAGCCTGAACTACATAGTGCGACCCTGTCTCAAAAAACTAGGGCTGGGATTTTGGTTCAGCAGCTCAAGTGCCTGTACGGCAGGCGTGAGGTTGTGAGTTCGATCCCCTGGGCCACCAAAAAAAAAAGAAAGAAATAATGAAACCTAAGGAAGAAAAAAAGTGAAAACCACGCAGCAAAGAAATCGACAATGGAGCCGGGCGTGGTGGCGCACACCTTTAAGCCCAGCACTCAGGAGACTGAGGTAGCAGGAGCCTTGTGAGTTCAAGGCCAGCTTGGGCTACATAGTGCAACCCTGCCTCAAAACTCTAGGGCCGGGAGTTTGGCTCAGTGACTTAAGCGCCTGCCTGGCAGGTGCGAGGTTCTGAGTTCGATCCCCGGTGCCGCAAAAAAAAAAAAAAAAAAGAAAGAAAGAAAGAAAGAAAGAAAAAGAAATCAGCAAGTAAGAATGGAATTTACAGAATGATGCAGTACTTCATGGACGATCCTATTCCCAAAGAAACTGATACCTGCAAAGGTAGCCATTTAAAAAGTGTGCAGTCTTCATCCCATCATTAAGCAAGAGGGAAATATGTTTCTCACACCACAATTATCACTGTCTGCAAGGTTTTATTTTGAGAGCCTTCATTTACAAGGCCATCTTAACCACAAATCTACTGCCCAATACTTTACCATCAAGCATTACTGGTCCCCTTCCATTAATAATGTCAGTTGCAGCAAGTTCAGACATGCCTTGTCATCTCCATTTAACACCAAAGTACTGACCCTTGAGCAAATAAGCCTCTTTGCAAACCCTAGACTTGCGGCCGTATCTGCTCCTTTTCAGCACTGTCAGAAATGTCACTGAAGGGAAAGGTAAAAATACCGATCTCTTGATAATCAGGCACATTCGCAGCAAGCCACTTAGGTTCACTGCACCTGTTTCCCTACCTGTAAAACAGAGACCTTCAGGGTATCTGTCTCAAAGGGATTCTGTGAGAACTGAATGAGCTAATGCATTTACAGCAATCAGCAATCTGCGGGATAAGCAGAAAGCATCAATAAATGGAAGCTGCTTTTCTTGTGAAATGACCAATGGCGACGATGATTTTTATCACTAGCCTATAAA
>RJWM01019672.1:0-38868 GCA_004363535.1 Dasyprocta punctata | reverse complement strand
CGTCAGCGATACATCATCTGGGGTGGGGTTGTGTAATATGCGGAAGCAGGATATGGTCGCCATCTTGGCTTACTCGATGGGAGGGGTAATCTAGCTCAGGCTTTGCTCCTTCCCCAAGGCCTCGCTTACACTCCGTCCGGCCTACAGTTGCTGCGTCCCACATGCCCAAGGTGACCTTTTATGTGGCTCCCCACAAAGTTATAAAACAAAAAAATCTACAGGAATTGATATGTAACACGTTTATTTCTTTGAAAAGAAGAAATAATAGGCAATTATTTAAGAAACAATCACAAGAGAAGGTAAATCTCATTGATAAGAAAAAACTCTAGGAATGAACAAAGAACAAAGCGACAGGTAGAGTGATGGTTTCCCACTCTAAAAAAGGAGACCATAAAAATCTGTGGCCATAACTTTGGAAATTAAATTAAATTACTAATTTACAGACTCATATATCAAAGTGACATAGAAAATGAATAAGTTAATAATGATTGAAACATCATTATTATCAAATATTTCTTCTCTAGTATTACTAGCTCCATTTGGTTAGGCAGTCAAATCAAAGAAGTTCCTTATTTGTACAAGCTGACTATGTAGAAAAATATCTAGCTGAATTGGATGTTAAAAATGAAATAAAATGACACAAAATAAAGTTATAGCCAATGTCTCCTATGATAATCAATATAAAAAAGCAAACAGTGTTATCTTTATATAAAATACCATAATCAATATGCTTTAAGCTAGATATATAAGAATGATTCAACATCACTATTATTTTTATTTATAAGTAAATAATCTTTTTGGTACTTTTTTTTTTCTTTTTTGACACAGGGTTTCAGTATGGAATGCAGGATGGTCTTGAGCTCACTTTGTAGCTCAAACTGGCCTCAAACTTGCAACAATCCTCCTATCTCAGCCTCCCAAGTGCTGGAATTATAGGTATGTGCCACCATGCCCAGTGGTACTCTTTATTAAATAGAAAAACTCTATGTGATAATTCAGATTACATAAAAATGGAGTTCATAGAACTCATATAGAACAGTGCAAAGAAATTAGGAGCCAGATTTCAAAATGTGCATATTAAAATCATTAACAAGTAGTAACACTTTGCTAGTCAGATACTAGGTGATATGCTTATTATTGACACTTCCATTCAATGTTGCATAGGAAGTTCTAATTATATCAGTAAAACAAGAGAAAGAATTAAAAGGTATATTGGAAAGGGAGGGCAAAAGTGCTTAGAGATGAAATTTTTTGTATTGAAACTATTAAATTCTTAATTTTCAGGACTAAAAAAGAGTTCCTAGAATTATAATCAATGCACAAAAAACAATAGCATTATATATATAATATATATATATATATATATGTAAAAATATTATATTTGAAATAACAGTAAAGTGGACAGGGTTTGTTAATGATATTATATATTAAAAAGAGAAGGAAAGGTTTAGATTGAATCCTGTTGTACTGTCTCAAGATATTTCTGAGGTCAAAAAAATGTTTTATGTTGAGGGGAGACTTAAAGGTTAATTGTCTTATTTATTTGATAGCAAAATATTCTGTCATTTTCTTTACCATTCTTCCATGTATAAAGTGCACAAAACAATTGACTTTAAGTTAAAAAGATCAGTGGAGGACTAAAAAGACAGTGAAAACAAAGACAACATATTGAGTGTTGAAATACCTGTTCATTGCATTGGCAACGTTTCTATGTTCTGATGATTAGTTTTGGGCAGGGAAATCAAGTGCTATCAACATCCTATATTTTTAATATTAAAGGTCTGATTCAGTGTCCTTGTGGAAATATCTGTTTCTGACACTTCCTAATTATCTAGGATTTTTAAAATGTATCTATACAGAGATAGTTCTTATCGAAATCTCTTGAATAAGTAAATAGCTATTATCAAAAGAACTAACATGATCTTCTGTGTTGGAATGTCTTTCTGGCAAATGCTGAAGAATTATCCATACTGGTATTTGTGAAATAAAGGAAATGAGCCATAATAGAAGAATAAATCAAAGTGCCATAGAAAAGCCTTGCATGGAGGAGTGAGAAATGCTGATGTAAACATTAACCCTTAGGAAATCATTGTTGCTTTGAACAAAGCAATGAAAAACGAACAAGAGCACCAAACACAGAACTCTCAAAACTGCTAAAACATTAGCACACATAAAACTTAATCCTAGATTATAATGCAAATTAAACTGAAACTTTCAAAATGGAATTATGTAAAATGCTCACAAGCCACCAGGTAGCCTCTGCACCTGGATTCTTCCATTAAAAATATTTACATTATTGCTTAAGCACAAAATAATATCTGTTGGTGTTTGCAACAAATAGTATTCAGAACAAGTATACAACCAAAATGAAGTTTGACAAAAGTTTCTAAAAATAACAGTCAACCTTGCCTACTATCATCACATTACACACAGTCAGGAAGGCTGCTAGTATTCCTGACACCTTGTCACTTACTTCTCACATTTCTATGCTGAGGTATTTATTGCTGTCAAATAATCTGTGTTCCAAGAAAATCTGTATTAGAGGTCATCTGTATCCTTGTCTTTCCTGAGAGTGTTTCTCCGAAAAGAATGACACTTCTTCATTTTCTGCCCTATGGCTGTCTCACAGACATCACTCTGGGAGCCCAAGTGGAGCTCAGACATGGGAGAGATTTAGAACACCAAGGTGTAACTCCTGAGTCATGGTGAACAGAAACCAGCATTAAGCTGCCTATCAACTAAGCAGATAATTCCTGGAAACATTCCTAGATTTCTTGAAAGATCCACACCCAAACAAGCTTGTATTACCCCAAGTGATAATCCTAAAGCTTTATGCTCTGTTTTCTTCATTTTCTGCCTGCTTCTCCCAAGAATCTCACTGAATCTGTGACTATTTTGAAAGTAAATAATTCACTGCAAGTTCTTGCCTAAGACTTTGTTTTGATGGAAAACCATCCTAAGAGAGGGTCTTTGGAAAATTTAAGACGATGGGCTTTCTTAAAGCCTTTAGTTGTGCACTGTTTGCTAAGAGAGGCCTAGTGAGGCCTATACAGTATGTAATGGCATAATCTTTACCTAATATTCTTGTTTTCTCTTTCACAGTGATCCTCAAACATTACTACCTTACAATACTGGATTGCTAACAGATTCCGTGAGTCATGATGTTTTAAGTATCCACATTTTACTTTTGTTGTTTCCTATGCATAGACTGATTTTTTGCTTACTCTAGAAAACTCCTACACATTCTCCCAATTTAACTTCCCTGTTCTTCACTTTATCCAAATTGCTTCTCATGTCTCCTTCCTTTCCCTTTCGCCATAGCCTATTTGTTCAGTTTTTTTGGGCCTATTTTGATTGCTTGTTTTTTGTTTTTTCTGCTTAGATCTGTCAGGCAAAGACAGATGTTGTTAATTCCTATGCATGCTGCCTCAGTGTCTGATTCACAAAAGTCTGGTGTAAACATTTATTGAAAGATTGGTACATGGTCAGGTAGAAGTGACTCATTGAGATTCTCTTACTCTCCTCTTTAGCGAACCCTTCACTTACAACTCTGTATCACTGTGAGCAGTCTCGTTTTCTAACTCTCCCGGTAGACCTCAGATAGGTGTTCCCCTTAGTGACTCCTGAGATGGCAGCCATTTGGATGATAGTAGATAATAATCACATAATTCATGAATAAATGAAGTTTTACTTCCTCTACAATTAAACACTAACTTGAACATAACAGTTTATAAGTACTCTAAGAGTCTGCTACCCTGCTTAATGAACATAGAAAAGTGGAGTGCTCTGTCAAGGAAATTGGCTTTAAGCATTAGAATAAGTATAATTAAAATGTAATTGATTAAGAGCATAGATGCAATCTGCCTTCATTACTGGAGTTTTAAAAACTAATGCACAAGTTTCTTGTATGTGTACAAATATAAGCATATTTGCATGAAATTCAAGAAACAAACAGTTTCTTACAAAAGGAGATGAAATGATAAAGAATATTAGAGGGAGTAACACTCTGAGGTCAAGGGATTAGTATAATCTTAGGGTTTTATATTTTTCCTTGTTACCAGAAGGATAATTTAAGGACAGAACAGTATTCAACTTACTGGTCTAAGTACCATGTGGCCTATTTGGATACAGATTAGTGGTAAGTGGAAGCTGATACAGTTGAAATAACATCTGAGAATTCCCTAACCCTTTATAAATCACTTTCATCTTCAGACATGAGCTAAACAGCAGCATAAATACTCTAATCAATAAAAGACCCATTTTAAGTTCCAGTTATTGAATTGTTGCCAAGAAGTTAGTACTTTCAAAATCAGATATTTTGAAGCTCCATCTTTTAGTTGTAAATAGGCTTAGTTCATGCAGGTTGAAAATACTCAATGTAATTTAAAAATTATCAGAAAAGGAAAAATCTTGCTAAAACCCAAAGTTGCTAAATATTTTATTAGGTAAGCCTTAACATAGGTGAGTGATTTTAGTTAACACTTAAAATTATAATTTTAACCATTTGTATACAAGTTATATACACAAAGCAAAATAAGAAGTTACATATGTATAACTAAATACATATAATATTAATTTGAATTTTTTAAAAAAATTAAATAGAAAGTAGCCTTATCATACAATCTTCAGTGTCTTGTTTTGCAGTATATATTCAATACATACTTATCAAGTGTTTACTGTTTATGAAGTGCTATGAGAGTAGAAAAGATAAACAATAGAAATTTTTGTAAAGGAAATATTTTTTTGTTTTGGGGGTTTTTTGTTTTTGTTTTTGTTTTGGTAATTGAACTTAGGGTCTCACACTTGCCAGATAAGGGAAATATTTTTGATGCAAAATGTAATTGAAGAAAAACATATGAATCATTTGATAAATTTTCATGATATCAAATACCCATGAGATCAAATACGCAACCAGATCACATACTGAGATGTTGATTACATCTCATTACTGCCTCAGATTTCTTTCCAGAAATACCTTGCAAAGAGGAACTGAATTCTGGTTCCCATCTCTATGAATTATCCCTACTTGCAAATAAAATATGTATCAATGAAATCATGCAGTTTGAGCTGCTTTGTCTGTCTTCCATTACTCAATGCAAGGCCTGTAAAATTCATCTGTGTTGTTGTTTATAGGACAATTCTATTACCATTTTGTGTGGTGCTCTACTGTTAATCATTTGGTTTGTTTCCAGACTATTTAAAAAATGCTGTTATAAACAAAGGTTATTTCTCTTTGAGCACAAATATATACATTTTTGAGATTTTTATCTGAATGTGCAATTGTTGGTCAGAGGGTGTATCATCTTACAGATAGTGGCTCCAAAAATAAATAAATATTTAGTATCCTAAACCATTTTAGCTAGTTATGAACGCAAGAGCACTTTGGGTGAGCCTTCTTGCCTCAGTCTCTTAAGAGCCTGTCTTAGTTACTTTTACTGGCTGCCAAGACAAAATACCTGACGCCCAAAATTAGGGAAGGAAAGGTTTATTTCTTACAGTTTCTAGGGAGTTTCAGTCCATACTTAGCTGGCTCCAAGGCCGTGTTGGCGTGGTGGGGCTGCCCTTCACGTCAGCCACAAGCAGCAAGGCACACTGGCAAGAGAGAGAGAGTGGAAGCGAGAGAGAGCGGGCCCAAGCGAGCAAGAGGAAGACCTGCCTCATTTACACTGTATGTCGGCTCCACCCCTGGGCAGGTACAGCACTCACATTGCCAATCCTCACGCCAGACAACAAACCAATAACAAGTGCTAGACTCAGCCCCATCAAAAGTATATGAGGACTTGGGGGGACATGGTATATCACCCAATACAGAGCCTGTAGTCAAGTTGTTGTACTGAGCTGCAGTTATCTGAGACTTGATTGGTTTTAAAGGATGTACTTCTAAGATGAATAACTCATGTGGATGCTGGAGAAGGCTTTACTTGCTTTCAATATGGTCCTCTCTATAAGACTGCTTTAATGCAGTCTGCTGAATGACTTGCTTCCCCAAAAAATCATTTATTCAAGAAAGAGTAAATTAGAAACTATGATGTCATTTATACATGGTTTTGGAAACCATACCAAATCCTGATGGCTACAGAAGTCAGCCCCATTCACTGTGCCACAACCATGTGGAGTGAATATCATAAAGTAGTGATTATGGGTCCGTCATGTAGCCTGGTTGGAAAGAGGTATCTAAATCACCCTCTCTCTCTATCTCTATCTCTAACTCTATCTCTATCATCTCTATCTCTATCTGTCTATCATCTATCTATCATCTATCATTATCATCTATCTATCTAGCTAGCTAGCTAGCTAGCCATCTGTCTGCCTATGTATTAACCTATCTATATCATTTTTCACAGGTAGTACCCATGTTTCCAAAGTGATGGAATCAATTTTTTTTCCATTAAAATTGTAGGTAAGTTTGTTTTCTCCATGTTCTTACTAATACTTAGTTTTGTCAGTCTTCTCGTGTTAGTCCTCTGCCTTGTGGTTAGTAATGTCTCGTTTTGATTTCAATATAGTCTTCTATTTTAAGACTTCCTTGACTAGTTTCTTTCAGTTGTTTAAAATGCATCTTAGTCAATTCTAAAATATGTGTAATTATACATCCTAAAAATCCTGTCAGATTTTAGTCTCTCATTTAGACTATAAATCTTTGAATTATTTCCAGTTTCTATATTATTCCTGCATTTAACTAATGTGCTTTTTATTACTTATCCATTTTTTAAAAATTGTGTTGTTACCATTATAGGCTAAAACAGTCTTTTACTGTCTTCTAATTTATGTTAAAAAGCCCTTATGTAAAATTTTGTTAAACATGACTGAAAAAAATCATCCCTTTATTCATTGAAAACATTCCTAGTCATAGGTATAAATGACTGTCTGTATTCTAATTCCCAGTAAGTTCTTAGTTCTTAGCTTATACTGTTTTCCTTTATAAATCCATAAATTATGTATTCCAATAATGCTGTTTTTAAATAAGCACTTGTGCCTCCAAGTACTAACTAGTAATATCCTCTTTCGGCAACATTTCTGGCTAGGCAAGAACTTACACTTACAGATTCTGATTTAAGGACTAGGAATCATGAATTGGTTTGGTGTTGCAGAGAAATTATTACCATGAAAAACAAAACGCTAAAAAATAAAACCTTTTGCTCTAAAAGATAATTGGCTGCCTAAAGCAAAATTGTAGTATTGTATTATGCATTTATAACATATGTAAAATTAAAAGCATAATGGAAAATGCACAGGGAATGGAGAATTTCGAAAGATAGTGTTGTAAGGCTCTTCATGATGCTTTAATATAAATTTGAGGGTAGGTTTAGAATACGTGGAAATGTGTATTGCAAATTACAGCGCAAGTACCAGCAGGTTTAAAATGTGTATTAAAGTATAATCATGAAAATGCACATATAAACTTACAGATGTGCAGCAAATAAGGGAGAAAAAGGAGCAAATGAAACAAATAAGAAACAACTGAGTAAGATGGTAGCTTTTTAATTTTGGATGGTAATTGTGTAAACAAATTAAACCCATTGAAAGCTAAAGAAATACTGGATATAAAGATAATGTTTGTGCTTTCTACAACAGACACAATTTAAAAATAAATACTTTAAAATTACTGAAAGAAAAAAAGTCGATCTAAATTTCCATAATTTGCAAAACAATCCTCAAAATAAAGATGCTTTCATATGTGTACACACACTCACACCCACAGATGCATATAACTTTCATCACCAGAGGATTCATACTACAAAGCATTTTACAAGAATACTGAAGAAATATAACTGCATATTGAACCATGGAGTTGATGAAAAGATTGAAGATCAACAAAAATATTAAACATATGGAAATAAATATTATTGTTTAAAATAATGAAGTAACAATAATAAAAATACATGGAAATTTGAAAATAAATACAAGTAAAATGTATAAAATACAGACACCAAATATATAATGTTGATAAAAGTAAAATATACCAATCTCATTATGATTAATAAGTGATAAAGTTTCAAATTTAAAGCAGATGGTAACAGTAAGTGATATTTAATATAATTCTAAGGTAAACACTAAAAGAATAAATAAAAAACTTGAATTTAAAAGATAATGTAGGATAAAAACTGGAAATGATAAAAATTATTTATAAATAAAAAATTTGAAAAAGAGGAAATGAAAGAACAAAGAACAAATAAAAACAGATGAGAAACTTCAACTCCATTTTTTCAGTAATTACATTAATTAAGATGCTTTATAGACTTCAATAAAGGCATATCGAATTTTATAAAAGTTTAAAAACACAACTATTGTCTGTTTCTAAGAAACACACTTTAAATATAAGAGCAGAGAAAACTTGTAAGTAAAAAATAGGGACAGGTATACCTCCTACAAGAAAGCTGGTATACTTTTATAAACATCCAAGAGGAAGTGTAAAAATATAAATATGATAGCAAATAGAAAGGTACATTTCATGAAGATGAAGGATCAATTTTTCAATTGAAAATAAGGATAAAATAATCTTAATGTGTATGTACCAAATAAGAGCTTCAAATATATAAATCAAATTTTGACAGAATTAATGATTTATCCAAAAATGGATAAATCAATAAACTTAAAGTTTTTCACATGTATCTTAGAACATTTGAAGCATTTAATATACTTCTACATCATTTTTAGATCATGAACGATTTTCAGTCAGGATATAGAAATACTTAATTAACTGTTTTGAACTATTGACATTTTCAAAAAGTTCACGAGCAACGAAGAATTCAATTGTTTATGCATATGCATAGGCCATTTGTCAAGTCAAACTATATAATGAACCATAAAACTAGTCTAAATGAAAATGAAGAGGAGTATCTTCATAGTTGTGGGATGGCGAAGTTTTCTAATAAGTGTAAAATATATAAGAAAACATTGGTAAATTAATTTATATTAAATTTGCATTTGTAGTAAGGCCACATATAGAATAGGAAAATACATTTTTAGAACACATATCAGACAAAGAATGTGACTATATCTAGAATGTGAAAGAATTTTAACCAAGCAAACCAATAAAATAGACAAAACAGAACAAACAAGAAAGAAAATGGGAGAAAAATTGGAAGTCAATTCATAACAGTGGTCAGTCAATATGGTAACTGGAGAAATGAAAATTAAAACTATAGTGAGATAACCTAACAATGGCTCCCTAAAAAGAAAAGAAAATATGTGTTGGCATGCATTGCAATATATCACATTGTTGACTGGAGTATAAGTACATGAAACTATTCAAGTGAGATGTTGGGAAATATATACTAAATTTCAGATTTGAATGCTTTCAGACATATCATTCCATTGCTGGGTATATTCTGGAGGGACCCTTGTCCTTATGTCCAACAAAATAAATATGTATAGTTTCATAGCAGCATTATTCATAATAGCCCAAATTAAAATAGAAAATTATGTGGTGTCCCATGAATTTAACATTGAATTAGGTAGTTACTGAATGTAGGTCTTATTCTCAAGTATGTCACCATTGCACACATGCACAGTAGTTTTATAAGTTCCTAAGTGGCTGTCAGTGGGACTCCTTTCTTAGCACTTTTGTTTGCCATAGTCATTTATCTAGATTTCAAATACTCTGTTCCTGTACCATCAATAATTTTTCATTGTTACGTTTTCCAGTGTGGGCACCAATTACTTGTCTGCTACTTCACCGCACTAAAATCTTTACAACCTTTTCATTCATTTGATTTCTTTCATTCTGATCAAGTTCATTTCTGGTTACAGTTAGTTGCCTTCTAAGCTTTAGAATATGCACATAACTCCCCTTTCCTCAGAGTCAAATTTGGATGTAACAAGCTGTTGAAGTCAAGTTAAACTTTTGAAGTCTATCTTCTCTATTTTGTAATCTGATATCCTGTTTAGATAAGAATTTCAGCGTGTTAATTTGAATCATTCCATAAAGAATATGTTTTCCATTCAAGATTCTTTGACCAATGAGTACTTGGCAATGACATTATTAGCTTATGAAGTCACTGGTGAGACAGCAAAAATATATCAAATTTTAATACACTTATATTTCCCCCCCTTATCAAAGAATACAAATTTGTCTTTACCCATAAAGAGTTTTAGTTGATACAACTGAAACATACTCAGATATAGTAGCTGATCTTCACATAAAAGTTAACATTGGTGTCGATTAAACTTCAGATTTTGTAGCATGGTCAGAAATTGAAGGTCACATATAGATCCCTTGAATCAATGACAGGACTAACTGAATACTGTGAAGAATTGTTTTACACATAATTTCTCTTATTAGATGCAGCATCTTTTCAGTTTCAGCAAATTATGGTTATCTAGAAATGTAGATCTAGTGTTACTAGATCGTTAAATTGCTCTAGAAAAGTCTTATTTCTGTGAAATACTGCATGGTTATTTTTAAGAAATTGGCTCAGTTATAAAAAAACACCTAAACATTGCCTTAGCATACACTTTGCTTACTTCTATATTTAGTTATTTTTTCATCTTTTTGCCCTCATTCATTAGCCTATTACCTCAATTTTTCATATGTAGATAACTTTCTTTTAAATGTTTATGTGAGAAAATACAGAGATTTTTAAATCACTTCCAGAATTGTGTATGTGTGCTATGGAAAATTTTTCCTACCATAGAAATTACATGACCTCTATTTTTTCCTAATAGTTTTGTTATTTTAACTTTAAATTTTTTATTGTTTAGCTTATGTCTGTATTATTTCATTTATGATAAGGGATTGGAATTTATAACCCGTTTTTGACTGCAAAGCCAATTATCTTAGCATAATTTATTGAATAAATCATTCTTGTACCTGCAGAGTTGCAATGATTCACTTGTCCTCTATATTCATATATTCCAAGAAGCTTTCTGTTATCTTTTTATGTCTCATTTACTCTAGTTGTCCATAATTTGTGTATTATAAATATTGTTATAATTTTATAGGCTGATTGTCACATAGTAAAAAATTATCACACATCTTTGTTAGTTAGATATCAAAATATTCATTTCATTATGGCCATTCTAACGGATCTGAATGGTATGTGGAATTTAAGACAGTCAATTTCATAGATATTAGAAGCAAGGAGGTTACCAGGGCTTGGTTTGAGGAGACATGAGAAATGTGTTAGATGATCCTAGGGTACAAATGACCCAAGGAAACAAAACTTCAGTTAAACTGGGGGAATAATTAGAAACTACGTTAGTTTTGTTTTGTTTTGTTGTTACTATTTTGTGATACTGGTAACTGTACCCATGATTTTTCCCTAAACTATATCCTCAATGCGTTTTTCAATTTTCTTTTTAATTTTAAGACAAGGTCTTACAAAGTTGCCCAGGTTACAGTCTTATTCCCTCAACCTCCCACTGTGCTAGGATTACAGACATTCACAACCACACCTGGTTGGATGATTACGACAAATAAGAATGTGTTGCATAGCTCAAAATCACTAAAAAAATAGACTTTTTAATATTGTCACCATTCTCACACAAAAAAAGATTAGTTGAAGAGGTGATATGTGAATTATCTTAGTATAATGTTTCTATAAGGTATACATATATGAAAATATAACATTTTACATAAATACTTATTATTTTTGATTAAAAATAAATTTATTTAAAAACATATATCTCTTTGTTTCATACAATCTATGAACCATCAGTTGTATAGTTCTGATTTAAAAGTTAAACTTATTCTGATTTATGGCACTTGTATTATGAGCTCCAGGATTTGTCCTTCTTTATAGTAGAGTGTACTCCTTTGTATGTAACTATACCACATTTTCTTTACTCTGTCTTCAGTTGATGAACATGTAAATCACTCCCAGGATTTAGTTATCATGAATTGTGCTGCCATAAACATGGGTGTGCATGGATCACTACATGTGAGTTCTTTAACTCTTTGGGGAGAAAAACCCAGAGTACAAAAATAAATTAAAGAACAAAATAAAAAATAATAGGAAATAGGGAGATGGAGCTTTTGTAAATGGGAAGGGACAAAGAGATGGATGAAAGGAGAAGAAAGAAAGAAGAGGCATAAAACGAATTAAGATGTGTCATATGTGTGTGCCAGCTCCTCACATTGAATGTAATCAGTGTGTGTTGCAAACATGCACCAATAAAAATGAAAGCTAGACCTGGCTGGGCAGGCTCCCAAGAAGCCCATTTCTTTCACCTCCTGGGGTCCATGCCGGTAGCGCAGGCCCCCTGAAGGCAGTCTTACTTGTGTCCTGGTTGGAGGAGCCCAAGTAAGACTGCGTACTGGGGACCTGCGCGACTGGCGTGAACCCCAGGAAGAGAAACATGAAACCCCCGCCCTGCCTGCCCCGTAAGCCTACCGGCGCGCAGGCTAAGAATCAAGGACAAAGCTCTCCCTTCCCGGTAAAGCAACCTGCTCGTTCGGAGGTCTGGCTACATTGATAGCAACTAAGGTACATAAAACAATTAAATGCTAGTATTGTTTTGTTCGTTTTGTAGGCCTGGGGCTGGCAGCCTGAGCATCTCTTTGGAAGATGACAGTACGCAATATAGCAAAAAATGGGGGATTCTCTTCTGTGTTGTCTTCAAGGCCCAACATTGTTCTTGTTGTTTTGCTTTATTCTGATTAATTTTTTTGGCCTTATTTTATACTCTATTTTTATTGGTTTTATTGTGTATCTTGTTTTGTTTTGGTTTGGTTTGGTTTGGTTTTACTATACCTGTTGGAAAGGTCAACTATTCTGAAAATAACAAGATACACTATAATAGCTATTGTTTTCACAGTATCTTTCTTAGAAGTTCTGTACCAGTTCTACTGCTTTGTTTTGATTGACTTCATTCTGTTATGCTTTGTTGGATTTTACTATCTTTAAAATAAAAAAAAAATGAAAGCTAGCTGCATTACTTTATATAATCACACAAGCAAACCTGGTGCAACTGAAAATTCCTTCTACAACATTTACATCTCTAATTATGCAGATTTTTTTCCATTGCCCCAAAATCTTATAATAATTCTGAGTGATCATTTTGTGCTGATAGCAAAGTTTGTCATATCATATAAAAAATGAAATCTTTTAGAATTCTATATTTTCCAGCCAAACCTACTCAATCATTCAATAGACATGTATTAAAGTAATGGACATCATGTGAAAACACTGCTTTATACCAAATATATTATGAACAAAAGGGACAGATGCTTACTTTAATGACATTTACACATGAATACAGTCTTTAAAACACACTTTTGCATATATTATACACTTAAATTAGCTCTTTTAGTGCCAGGTATTTTCCCCCTCTCCCTAAGTATTATATTGAACTGTGAATTTCAAGATTTCAGGACTGAGTTCCAAGTCTGCAGGGCAGATTACCCGTAATAAAAAGGTAGCTCAGGAATCCCCAGTATAGTTGCTCTTTGGAACAAAACAAGGTCCCACTCAGTAACACTGTGCACCACACTGTCTAAACAAAGGGTGATATGGTATTCTGTGAAGGAGGAGGGAGTGTGTTTTTGCTAAATTTGCACAGATTAAACAACTTTGCTTAAGACAGTTTTTCCAAAAGTCACTGATGCAATGAATACTGGAAAGAAACAAAGAAGACTTTTTGATAAAGCTCTAAGTGAAAGATACTTCGTGGCTAATTTTGCCCTGTTTTTAAAATTTGTTGTCTACATCCTAAATCTAGGGTATACAGACAAAAAAAGTGTATTGTTTATACATTGTAGATCCAAAATAGTGTTAAAATTTCCAAAGGATTTTACAAAGTATTTCTGTTTGTATCTCAGGCAAATCTCAAACATATTGCCTTAAGAGGGTATCTCTAGCTATAGTAATAAAATGCATCCCTGGAGGACTGAGATATGTCATTTGTTGAAATGGATATTTTAAACAGCTACAGGCAAAGTAACTTCATTTCTTTCATCTCTTGCCTGTGTACAAGATTTTCAATAATCTCTGGTGGGATTAGAGGGGTGAAATACCAGGCTATGGACTCATGGTATCTTTTATAATTTTTATTTACACAGATAAGCTACTCAGGGACTATTCTGCAAGTCCATATGCAATTCCCATGTTCCCAATGTTCACACTATTTCAGAGTGAAGCATTAACAACATGGTCTCTGTTTCAATAACTCACAGTCATTTTACCTACAAATCAGTGATCTCTAGGAATGGTTTTCCAGGCTAGTCATTTGCTCCCAAGTAAAAACACTGGGGAAAAATTAGAGCTGAAATGGTTTTCAATACAGAGAAAAATACAAGTTAAATCTCCCATTGCCTCTTACATAATGCTAGATATAGTATTGGAAGGCTTAGAACTGATATATCTTCATAAGTTACAAAACTTGAAAAAGCTAGCTCACATGATATGGATCCAGTGCATAATTCCAGGGAGCTCTGAGCTATGAAAAGAGAATTGGAATACAAGTTAAATCATTTGATGCCCTTTGCTTGAAGCTGCTGTTTACGTTTTGGGGTATCTCTTTGCACGAATTTCATTTCATAGTCACAATATTGTCCACAAAATTTGCTGAAGACAGAAAAGCAGCTTCACATAATAATCCTATGCAGTTGCATTTCAGTAACTATCAACTTGTAAAACATATTGTTTCAATGAGTTTCATATGGTTTCAATTATTGTTCTTTGTAAAACGTTTAAAACATGTTAGGCGTATATAAAATCATAGAATATAACATACAAGAGACACGTGTATGGGTTACTTGTTCAGATTTATCATTTATTGATATTTTGCCCTGTTCATTTCAAATTTATTTAACATGAACACTAACTTCAATCTCCTAGCACCCTACTACTCAAGTTCTTGAAGCCAAACAATATTTCTATCCATAACACTAACCCTAACCCTTCATTCCAATACTTGGGTACTTGTACCCCAATGCTATCCTTAGACCTAAACTCTGTCTGGGTATACCACATCCCAATAATTAGGTATGTGCACCCCAGCATATAACTACCCCAACCCTAAACTTAACCCTAACTCAGAACACCAAATCTTGGGTACTTGCACTCAAACAATCCACCCCCCTAACCCTAATCCTAACCTTAACCCCAAGCCCTAATACTCAGCTGTTTGTACCCCAACCCTAGCCCTAAGCCAAACCCTATCAGGGTACCCAGCACCCCAATACTCATGTACTTCCATGCCAAAACTATGCCTACCTCTACTCCCAACCCTAAGTCTAAGCCTACCCCTAGCTGGACACCCCACACACCAATACTTGGGTACTTGCACCCCAGCACTATCCCTATTCCTAATCCTAATCCTTGTACTAAACCTAACCATACCCTGATATCTTGCACCACAATAATTAGGTACTTGAAACCCAATTGTATACCTATTCCCAATCTTAACCCTAATCCCCCACTCCAACTTGGTACTTATACCCATAACACTATATATATCCATAACACAAACTATAACCCACATCCTAACCCTACTTGGGTACCTCGCATCCTAATACTGAGGTACTTGCAACTCAGCACTACTCCTAACCCTAACTCTAACCCTATGTAGGTACTGCACACCCTAATAATCAGGTCCATCCACCACGCAATATATTTATCACTAATTCTAACTATAAACACTACGCTCCAATGGTGGAATGCTTGCATTCCAACACTGTCCTTAACCCTAAACTGAACCCTAATCCTAACCATAACACAAATATCCACCCCTCAATGTTTATGTACTTGTATCCCAACACCATCCCTAACCCTTATCCTGATACTAATAAATGCTCTCCAATATGTGATTCTTGCACTTCAACACTGTTTCTAACTCTAATGATAACATTATCCTAACATTAACTGTAATATCTACATCCCTTACTCAGGTAATTACACTCCAATCTCTACCATAACCCTAACCCTAATGTTAACCTTAACACGCACACTGTAATACACAGGTACTTGCACCTCAACACTATCCCCAACTTCAATACTAGCACTAACTCTAACACTAATACCTGCCCTTAAATACTGGGGCAATTGTACCCCCAAATTATGCCTAACCCTAACCTTAACTCTAACTCTAGTACCCATACCCAAACACTTGTGCACTTGCAACCTAACCCTATTCTTAACCCTTACCTGAGCCCTAACCCTAACCTAAACCCAAACCCAAATCCTAATAACCATACCCCAATACTTTGGTACTTGCCACCAACACTATTACTACTCTAATGGTAACATTAACCCTAACACTAAGACTAATAATCACACCACAATACTTGGTTAATCCAATACTAAACCTAACTATATTCCTCACTCTACCCCCCAATAACTGTACCCCAATACTTGGGTACTACTACCCCAACACTAATTATGTACTTGTATCCCAACACTATCCCTAACCCTTATCCTGATACTAATAAATGCTCTCCAATATGTGGTTCTTGCACTTCAACACTGTTTCTAACTCTAATGATAACATTATCCTAACATTAACCGGAATATCTACATCCCTTACTTAGGTAATTACACTCCAATCTCTACCATAACCCTAACCCTAATGTTAACCTTAACACTCGCACTGTAATACTAAATCCAACAGCGATACTAATTCTAACCCAAAACTTAATGCCCAAACCTAAAGGTCATGTACTTGCACACCAACACTATCCTTAACTCTAATACTATCCATAACCCTAACAATAGCTCTGACACCTGAGCCCCACTTGCAGCCCAACACTATCCCTTACACTAACCCTAACACTTACTCTAATATTTGCACTCCGATACTTGTGTATTAGTATGTAAACACCATCTCTAACTCTAACCCAAACCCTAGTGGTAACCAAAGCCCTAATAACCACCACCTGTATTTGTAACCCAACACTACCCCTAACTGAATCCTAACCTTAACTCTAACAACCACATCTCAATGCTCAGATACTTGCATTCCAACAATATCCCTACCTCTAATGCTAACACTAACCCTAACACTAACAATCATACCTGCACCTAAATACTTGGGCAATAACTTCTCTAACCCTAACCCTAATACTTAGGCAATAACATTTCTAACCCTAGCCCTAATGCCCACAGTTCAATACTAGGATCCCAACACTATTCCTAAGCCTAATCCTGACACCGATCCTAATGCCTGCACCTCAATACTTGGATATTTACACACCAATACTATCCCTAACAATAACCCAAATCTTAACCCTGTCTCACCTGAATACATTTGTACTCCAACACTCTTTCTATCCTTTAATTGAATCATATGCCTAATCCTAACCCTAACTAACACACACCCCAATTTTTACTACTGTCTAGATGTCTCCTCAAAGCCTCAAGTGGTCATAGATGGAGCTTTTCAGAAGTAGCTGGGTCTAGAGTGTGTGATTCTGGGATTGTATGATGCTGGGATCAAGGGTGAGTGATTAATAAATTAGTCCACTGATTGGTGGTTGGCATAATTCTGGGTGTGGATAATGGAAAGACCCACTTTGGGTGTGAGTACTACCCACCCTAAGGACAGGTACCCTGTATAAAATATAAGGGACAGAAAGAGGACTGCTGCCCTTGCTTCCTGTTTCTTTGCTAGTTTGTTGCTTTGTTGCTTTCTGCCCACCAGGTATGGTTTCTTCTCTGTGATGCCACCCTGCCTTGGAACCAGTCAACTATAAAGTGAAACCTCCACAAACTATGAGGTACAATAAAACTCTTCCCCTTTAAGTTTGGATTTTGAGGGGTTTTTTTAAGTAATGAGAAAAGAAGCCAAGACACCGGTACTTGGGTACTACCACCACAAAACTATCCCTAACTCTAATGCTTCCACTAACACTATTCATAATACTAATATGCACACTTCATTACTCAGGTACACTCACCCGAGAATTGTTCCTAAAACCAATCATAATACCCACACCATAATACTTTTGTACTTGTACTCAAACATGATAGTTTGGAGCTTACACAAAGTCTAACCATAAGTCTAATCCTAAACAAAGTCTAACCATAACCCTAACCCTAACACCTGCATTCCAGCACTCCAAGGTAACCCCTAGCATGGCCAGCTTAGTGGTAATGCCCCCAAAAGTTTTATTTCTTTTAAGCAAACATTTCCCTATGAAAAATTCTATAAATGCAAAGAAAATTTGTGGAATTATCTCTGGGAACTAATGACTGGAAAGGACTTCTTAAAATCTCTAAGCAATAAGCTGTGAAAAGAAAATCTCTAATAAAATTGATCATATAAAAATCAGGAGGTCTGCTCAATTAAAAGCATGTCAGACAAAATTAGTAGAAAAAAGGCAATATCAGTATAATAACTATATCAGATGTTAAATGCAACTAAGCACTTCTGTATATAAGTAAGACAAGCAATGCAAATAAAACAGTGAAATTTGAAAGTATATAAATTGGGTAACTATAGATAGAAGAAATGAAAATTAACAAGTATGAGAAGAGATGCTGGATAATATCCTCCTTCACCCACTACTGATGGGCTGAGATTGGGACAGGCATTCTTGTGAAGTGTTCCGTACTGAGACAAATTGAGCATAAGCATAACCATTAATATAATAGTCCTGTTCTTGGATGTATACCCGTGATGGTTAATTTTAAGTGTTAGGTAGACTGGGTTAAGGGATACTTAGCTGACTGGTGAAGCATTATTTCCAGATAAGTCTGTGAAGGTGTTTCTAAAGACACTGGCATTAGAATCAATGCACTGAGTAAAGGAGAACTGCCCTCCCTCCACATGGGTGGACACTGTCCAACTGACTGAGGAGAGAAAGAGAGAGAGAGAGACAAGGGAAGAGGGAGAGAGAGAGAGAGAGAGAGAGAGAGAGAGAGAGAGAGAGAGAGAAAGAGAGAGAGATTAGCCTCTGTTCCCCATGCACCTTTCTTTTTCTTTCTCAGAATTTGTACAATAGAACCCAAGGTTTCTAGCCTTTGACTCTGAGAAGAACTAACCAGTCTCCTAGGTTTTCAGGCCTCTGACCTCACACTGACAGTTGTACCACAAGTATCTCTAAATCTGAAGGTTTCTGACTTATCTGAGCCATACTAGTGGTTTTGTTGAGTATCCAGTTTGTAGATGATGTATTGTGGGATTTCTCAAGCTCCATAATTACATGAGCCAATTGCTCTAATATATTCCCTATATTCATGTATCTATATAACCTGTTGTTTCTGTTTCTTTAGATACATAGATAGATCTAGATCGAAATATATATATATCTCAATATCAGATTCTTCAACAACAGTCTCTAAAAGGACATGTGTAAATACTTTCATGGCTTATTCGTAGTGGTATTAAAAATGATAGGATATGGAAATCTGAAGTAGTCTAATTTCTCGTGGTTTGGAGATAGATAGGCAAGGCATAGTTAAAATCCATATTATTCAGCACTGAAAAACAAAGACATATACATTATGTGGACATGCATGCCAGAATCAATAAGGTTTTGTAAAAGTTAAATAGAAAATTTTATAGAATATAAAATGTCACTTAATATACACTTTTCAAGAATACAAACAAAACATAAAAATTTGTGTTATACTTGATTGTCTATGGGGTAGAGCGGGAAAGGGTTGTGGAAAGGATTAAACAGAAAAAATTAATACATAAGTCATTGTAAAGGGAGGTGATCAAATGAACACCATAAACTGAACAGTATAGTTTTCTCAACTGTAGTTACAGTTTCCACAATAGAAAAGAAAGACAAAAGTTTTTGTTCTACCCTCTGAAACAATAAGTTTAATCTCTTCCATCTGACTACTCTATGTGAATTTGCTCTTCCCCGACAGCACAAGTTTGCTTGCTTCAGCTCTTATTGTTATTCCTGTGACAAGATATCTGGGCTCGGCTATTTTGGAAAGTCCATTGCTAAAATAATTTTAAAGCATCTTTGAATCTGGCAAAGCACTGTGTATCTCATTTTCAGATATGTCTTGGCCAGCAGTTATCTTACATGGACACTTTATATCTACTGAGGCATGAGTTCTTGCACTTTGGAAGCTACAGTACATTTTATTCACCCTTTTTTATGGTTCTTACTTCCTTTACTTAATGCTTATTTTCTCTATTATGACATCTTCGAGGCAAACTACGTGGTTACTTTTCCCTGGTTTTACGTACTTCCTTTCTTCTGTCCCTTTGTTGGATGCTGTTGTAAGTTCCAGAGCAGTAGAAATGGCCGAGGTGCAGTCTCCATCCTGAGTGGATTGCAAAAGATGTTTCTTCTGCAAAAATGCAGGAATCAGGCTTCCATGGTCTTAATTGCCTAACCAATTTCCTTTTGTTTACTAAGGAGTTACAACAGCCTATTTCTCACTCCCACTACTATTTTTAGGCAGTCATGTTTTGAAATCTCTATGAAATCAATAGACCTCTCTAAGGAACCATTCTTCTTGATATGAAAACAAATGCATCTCTCCTTCTCTTGAAAATATTAAAATTGATCTCTAGAAAGTTATCTGCCAATAGCATTTTAATGTGCCAGAGAGGCCTTCTAACTCTGAAACTATTGGATTTTTTATTTCATGTATTTTCTTTGTTAAGGAAAGCAAATCTATACAGACTTAGGGAGAAAAGAAGAAAATCATTTGTAGTTTTGTAAACTGCTTAAGTCAAGCCCAGAACCATAGATTCAGGGCAGGAAAATAGAGTAGTCATGTGCTGTTAAAATAAGATGAGTAAGGCAATTGTTTTTATCTTTATGTGATCAAGCATAGTTTGCAAATGTTTACTGTTCAGACCAATTTGTGTACATATAGAGTTAAACATAAAAAAAGGTTCCCCCTACCAGATAAATATGCCTGGGAATAAACAGACATATTTGGACTGCCGTGGTCTCTGTCCAATTTCCCTGAATTTAACTTCTCCACCTTTTTCACTTCATTTTCCAATCACAGTATCTCTCTTTACAGTGCAAGTGAATTTTAAACATCTGCTTCCTATATGCAAAGCTTGACTTCACAGAATTTGTGTCTCACCTTCTACCCTCTCCCATGTTTTTGCCTCCAAACCCTTTCTCGATTATTTTACTTTCTTCTGCCTGTAACAGTCCTCACATTTGTTCTTCCTAGTTTTTTTCTCCAGAAAATTTTTTCCTCCAGAAAAATAATAACCTTTTTGAACCTCCCTCCTCTTCCCTTCAAAATCACTCTGCTTTCTCTCCCTTCCTCACATTGCCTACCTATTGCATACATATTCTTCCCCTGATTGCTCCATACCACACTTGCAGTTGTGCCAAAACTACTCCACTGAACAAATGATTATGACTGCCTCAACAACGGTTTGTTCTTAGTGTTGAACTATTTTTCTCGTAAACTTCATTTCATCCTTTGAATTCAACGATATCCCTTCTTCCCCAATTTCCTTCTCAGTTGTTCTTTCTCTGCCTCCATCATTAAATGTTTTTCTTCTACTATCCTTTGTATCCTTTAAAAGTGTTTTCCATGTTCTGTGTTCTTGCTCTTCTTCCACTTCATAATTTTAATTAACATATTTCTATAAATACCTCCTAAGTCTGTAAAGTCAATCCTGATATCTCTCCAAGTTCTATATGCATGTATTACAAATGACTAGTGGATATTTCTACTTCAGTGCTCCAAACGCCCATTCATTTCAGAACGATCAAATTATAAGTACTTGTTGTCTTTTTTAAAAAGTCAATTTTCCCACCAAAATTTCCATATGAATTACTGATAATGCCTAGTTACCCAAACTCAGAACATGGAAATGATTCTTTATTATCGATTCTTCCTCCCTAACCCTCATATTCAAATAATAATTCTTGTCAATTTTATTTCACCAGCTTCTTTTTAATGTAATTAATTATTTCCACTTCCACAGACACAACTTAGCTTGGAAGTTTTTATTACTATAGAAGTTTATCTGTAACTCTAGCTCCATTTATTTCACTTACTGAATGTTTTAAGTATCTTTCTTGCTGTATCCTGGTCCTGTTGTGCTGAAATTAGATGTGAATTTTTCACCATACCCATAATTTTGGTGCACTGAATGTTTTTATTATTCCAAATGTTGCTAAGATTATAACATGCTCATTGACATTCTTTTTCTTTTTTCATTGATGTTACAAATCATAATTTAAATATAGTTTAAAAGTTACATAAATACATATAGTACATGTGATTGGAAAGTACAGTGAATATTTAAATTTTAAAAAAATTTGTTAACAGAAAAAGACACATATTGACATTAATCCGCTTCATAATCCTCCTTTCCCACTTCAAACACACTTGCAGTATCTCATCATTCTTGCCACTTTCTGAAGCTGTCCTGGAAGTTCCTGTTTGTGTTTTTAGTCACACTGTCCTGGAAGACTTGATGTTCTGAATCCATTCAAAATGTTTACCCATCATGGTCATTTTGATTCTGGGGAAGACCCAAAAGTTGCATAATGCCAGACCCAATGAATAAAGTGGATGAGGACACACTGTAATGTTCTTACAAGCCTGCCTTTTTGTTGAATAGTGCCTGGCAGCAGCATGACATTTCTGATCCTAGCTCATAAAGATCCTCACAAAAGATAACTTCCAGAACTGCTTCAGAAAGTTGCAACAGTAATGGGATAAGTGTGTTTGAAGAAAGGAGAATGTTTTCAGGTGGTTTAAAGTCAATATGCCATTTGCTGTAACAGTTTCTTTTTAAAATTTAAACATTCACCATTTAGTTTGATCATGAATTCATGATTTTTATTGAATACTTCTCTATTAATGTTTGAAGAACTTATTTAGACACAGCTTCTGTTAATTTGGGGGGTGGGGATAGCATGAAATAATGTTTTGGAATCTTTTTTGTTTTCTACTTCAAATATCTCTCACCATATTTAGGGCTACATTTGAAGATTATTTCCACAGAGGGTTTGGCAGTAGGAGGACAATTGTTCCCACCTCTTGAAGTAGACAAACCTTCTCTTGGCTTTTGAGATGCATGATTTTGGGAACAATAGGCTGTTGCTCTGAAATAGACAATCCCATATTATCATTTATTTAGAAAAATACAAGCGGTGGCAGGAAGAAACTTTGTAAAAAGAACTAATTACAATTGTAAAGTTGTATTCTTGAGACAATTAGTACATCGTGGGGGTGTGTATTTTGCAGGAAATACCAGATGGTCTAATGTGAGAAGCCTTGCAATTTGAGGAAATGGCAAAGGAACTAAGAGTGAGAAATTGTCACTTTAAGTGGCTTTTCTTTAAAAGGAACTTAGGAACGAAAAGGGAAACATAAACTAAAAAACACAAACTCTGATGAATCTTTATTCAGATAATTGTATTTCCATTGTAATAACAGAAACAAAATCCTTGGTTTATTCCAGCCTAGATATAGCAACATTCTAGTTTACTAAGGTTTTGGATTTAAAAGAAAGGAAAATATTAATTGGGAAATTATTAACATCTTATAAAATACTTTGTTATTTTTTCTCATCATCTTCACAGCAAGTGTGCAGGCAATGTAGGTATTAATTATCCTCATGTTCACTAGGAGAAGTAAAGGTTTAGAGATTGTCTCAGCCAAAGTCAAGTAGCTTGTAAGTGACAGAACAACTTGATTTTGGATCATCTGACTCCAAATTCTGCCTTTGTTATTTCTGTTTAGTGACAGCATGTGAATAACAGTTTCTCTCTAGGCTTTGCACTCTAAGATGGAATTGAGTTGCATAAATATTTCTCACTCCAAAGAGTATCAAAGGTCAGTTTACTGTGCACTCTGTTGATCTGACCTGTCAGTATATTGTGTCAGTGCTTCAAGTGGAAAGTTTGACCATCAATAAATAAAGTCCTCAAAAAGGCTCACTCTAGGATAACTCTTGTGGAACTCTAACAATGCTGATGCAGTCAGTTATGGAAGACACTCGTACTCTGTGGCAATGATGTGCTCATTTATTATTAAGATAAATCTACATAATTTATTTTAAATAATTTATGTCTCATTTGTACCAACGGAAGGGAAGAGTTATTGTGCCCTTCTAAAGTAATTAAGAGCAACTGTTTCTATCTTGTTCCTTTTAAAGAAGCAGCTAATTTAATCTCAAGTTCTGGTTGATTAATATTACTGAATACGATCTTTCTTTCAGGGCTTTATACCATTTGTCTTCAGATGGTGCAAAATTCAGCAGTGGCAAAATATTATTTTTCCCCACTACTGCATTAAACTTAAGGGGCAATGCAAGTTCCAGAATCAAAGTGGGCTTTCTGGAGGACTGAGTTTATCATACACATTTACGATTTTTGTTGCAGTTTTTCTAGCAAATATTCTCTTCCTCCATTACAAATGCCACTCTTCATGGAAATTTTATAGGAGCTGATACTTTCCCTTTGAAGTACTCCCATGCTGTCTCTGCTGTGAGTCATCATTTTTTTGCTCTCAGTTCTTCCGTTAACCATATTTTCTGTTTAAGAATGTGCTTATTATATTGTTTTGTATAATATTGTGAAATACTATTGAATGCATATTGTATAGTATCTTTCACTTTTTCCTCTGCCATATTGATGGAAATATGTTTTAGCTTATATAGGAACCATCACAGCCTCATCAAAATGGTTGATATTCAGTCAGTGTTAATTGTATGGAAAAAATGGAGAAATGGTACCATATTTCTCAAAGATATGCTTCTTGCCTTGAATCTCAACTATCCTGATTGATTTCTCTCAGTTTTTAAAGACACAATTTATGGAGGATTAATGGCAGTGACAATGACTGTTTTCTTTCTGGCAAGGCTTTTGTTTTCCACTCATTAATTCTTATTCCTTATATTTCCATTGCAGAGAACCATATATTTAGATAAGATACACAGAGGAGGCAAATGTATTTGATTGATGATAAAGACACGGTTTACCAACTGCAAGCTTCCTCACTGCTTGGCACTCGCCAGCAAATGAACTGTGTACTGTGCCGCCAACCTACCCCATGTCAACTCTCAACTGTGTGATCTGTATATATCATTAACTGTGGTTTTTTGTTTTCTTTTGTTTTGCTTTTATTTGTTTGTTTTGTGCTGGGGATCAAACTCAAGACCTTGCGATTGCCACACAGGCTCTTGGGCCATTGAGCTAAACCCCTGGCCCCTACTCTTTATTTTATTTTTATTACTTATCCAATGATTTTTCTACTTTAAGACTTAACTAATTAGTTAGCTTTTATGCAAAATCTTACTTAATTGCCTAGAAATAAGGAGTTTTCTCTTTTCTAACCCTGTTGGAATGTTCTGGAGGCAACACTCTACACTAAAATTGTTTCATTCCATTTTACTTTTTCATTGACAGTATATATTTGCTTTTTCCTTTAGACTGAATTCCAGTGGGAAAGGAAAGATGTTTTGTTCCTTGGTATATTGTCAGGGGTTTCCATAGGACCTGAGACATCATCAGTACTCAGTAATCAAAGAATGAATTAGCGAGTTTCTTTTTCAAAGCAGCAGAAGCTATTCATCAAGTCTGTATATAAATCATCTTACCAGGCACCGAAATAGAATGAAAACTGGATCAAACAAATGAAAAAACCTATAAAATCTTCCATTAGAGGTTGAAGGCGTGCAAAGATGAAAATAATCAGTGTAGAATCCAGAACTGTACCTCAAAAGATGAAAATTTCTATAGAGAAGGAACAGAGAATGGATGGGTGAGATGAGGCCATTTTAGGCTGAGAGAACAGCAGGATATCATAGGATGATCTGCGAAATTGAGTTAAAAGTAAATTCTATTAAATGCAAATAAAGCAGCATGACTTTAAAAGAAACAATGTGCAATGTATTAAAGTAGATTAAAACTAGAGACAACCCTCTGAGAGTCCAAATGTGTGGTCTGAAATTAACTTAATGTGTGAAAATTCAGAGAAAACAGAACGGCATTGGACTGCCATGCTTTAGACTCTCTTAAAATAGGTAGATGGATATGCCATTGTCCTTCAGCACTGACTTATGTTATTAGAATCATGATTAGCAGTAAAATTGATTATCAGCGTTGGGAACTGTGATGCATGCCTGATACATATTGTAAGCCCTGTTTAAGATGGGCAGTCTGTGTGTGGTAGGAGAGACCCTTCTTATACTCTGCTCTTTAAGTTTAGTTAAAACTATTCAAAAGGTGGGCAATGCACACTCTTTGATTTTCTGAAGAATCCTAAGTTTGTGCTGTGGTCAGGAAACATCAAAGGGTATGAAGCAAACTTCTCGAAAAGAGTTTGTAGAACACTCTCCAGGAAAGACCAGCCTGCACTGGCCATCTTCAACATGCCCTGCCTAAGCACAGTCATGAAAATAACATTAAAGGACTCACAGAGACACAGTGGTGAAGCAAGTTCTATTGCTTGGCCTGAAGTTCTGTTACTCAGAGGATCCCAACTAATGAAAGGACATAGGAGCTCTATGAAAAAGAAAAGAATGTATGTATGGTGATGGGGTGTGGGTCTTTCACTACTGATACTTAGACGCAGCAAAATTTGATTGAAGCCTTTGGTAAGACCCACTGTTGAACTGCAAGATAGGTTGATTTAAAACATTCTGCATGTAAAGAATATGTGAAATGGAAGGGCAAGAGTCAGAAGAATGACTGAAGTGAGTGGTGAGCCTAAAAAATTTTAAGGCATTGGATGGAAACAGCTAGGACTAAACGGAAGAAAGAGAGCTAGAAGCTGCTTTCCTGGAACTATTACAGGAGTTAAGTCCAAGCCACTGGACTCAAGTACACTTGAAGTGTGGCAGAAAAAGCTATGATGATTATTAAATGATTCATTTTGTAAATAAAATCAGTCATAGATTATTCTTAAAATAGCGTCACACTCAAAAGTCTGTATTTCAATACAGTTTTTAGAATGGAAACAAGGCTGCAGAGTTATAGTTAGAGCGCTGCTTTTATTTGTGTCAGAAATTCTCAAATTGAGATCTCCAGACCAGAGGCATCAGCACCACTTGGGAATTGTCAGAAATGCAATTTTTCAGGATGATATAATATATCAGAAACTTTAGGGGTGGAAACAAGCATCCTGCATTTTAATAAACTACAGTATTTTCTTGATGCTTACTACAATATTTGAGAAGCACCAATATATAAGTCAGTAGTGATCACCCAATGTGGACCCACATTTAAAGTGGTTATCTGAATCTAAGCTCAAAATTTAAACATGCAATGGTATTAATTTTATTTCTCTGACAAAAAGGACTCCTGCTCTTTAAAATTCTAAATAAACCATATATATACCACATTTTTATGTAAATGGTGCACATCCACCATTCTTTTTTTTTTTTTTTTTTAAAGAAGTCTCTGGAAAACACTGGGAAGAGCAATCATAATTTTTCTTAAAAAGCAATCAATTATCACAGTAAAAAACCAACCAACATTAACACATCTGATGACTTTAGAGGCCCAGATTTTATGGTCACCTCCTTAAGCAACTATAGAAATTTAGAACTTCCATGTCCACGAAAAGATAAAACTAAAGGAGAGATATATTTTAAATGCAAAATTTCCAGTTAAGGTTTTTCAGAAACACCCCACTAGTGAAAATTTTATGGCAAACTGGATACTCACTTCAATTATAAAAACATTTTCCCTTATACAAGCAAGAACACGAGGCAAAGTCTGATTATGGAAACTGAAAAATACTATGGCCTAAAAAAATGAGCTTGCAAGCAAAACTCTGTGTCTGTGTAAGCAGTAATACAAGATAGCAAATACACTTAAAATGCCATCAAGGTTTCCTGTGGGTATATTACACTCAATGAAGTCAAAGGCTAAATCAAGCCCCCAAGAGTTTGATATAACTGAACAACCTGCAGTGTGTCACTGCAGTTAGAAAGTGGTTATTTTTAAATGTACCTATTGAAACTCTCCAGATTATGTGCGTGGGAACCCCATTAACATTCATAGACACTGCATACACAATCAAAGAGAGACATGCAGCCCCCTAATGACTGCTGGAATGAACTCTGACTCAGCAGGTAGGGACTAATAATCTTGCAGCACAGGCTTGGCATAGATTACTCTCTCAGGACTATTTGGAAGCTGTGCGACACACTGTACACCTTCTGTTTGAAGATGAGGGTGGAAATAATTTTGTAGACTGAAATTTAAACATGGAAATAAATTCTTCTTAAAATAAAAGCAGAGATTTGATAGCTTAAAGTAAAACTAAACAAAATTTCAAAAATGATAGCCTCCTTTTAATAAATATATGATTACTCCAAATATAGGCATAGCTTCAGAGAAATGCATGCTTGTTGAGGGTGCATTTTTGTTGTGTGTAAATTAGCTAGAAATTTGAATTTTTTATGAAGAAAATCCTGATAAAATTTCAGTGAAAACTGTAAAACATTGCACATCTTTCAGAAAATTCATTACCAGGAATATATCCTAAAAAAATAACTCAAAAATAACAATTATACTATTGTGCAATGTGGTGGTATTTCTGCTATATGATCTTAATGCAGCCAGAAAATTTTCTATTTTCCATTTTTATTTAATTATTATAAGGAAAGATGGAAAATCCATGAGTATAAAACACAATTCAAGAGCCAGGAGTTTTACTCAGTGGCATAAGCACCTGCCGGGCAGTTGTGAGGTTGTGAGTTCAAGCCCTGGTACCGCAAAAACAAACAAACAAACAAACAAACAAAAAAAAACCACAAAACAAGAAAACACAATTCATTCTCATAACCTGAAAAATAAGTACAATATTTGCACCCCTAACAAGACACACATTACAAGGATCTAAGAAGCTTCCTTCTTTCCCCCTCTAATTACTGCACAAAATTAAAAATATTTTATCTTCCAATACAAACAAGCTTTGCCTGTCTTTCATTTATATAAAGAACAGTATAGAATGTGTATGTTAAGGTTTGTGTCTAAATGTCCCTGCAAAGCCTCATTGTGGTCATAGAGGTTTTTCGTTGGAGGTGGCTGAATCTAGAGTATATGATCGATTCACAGTGCATTGCTGGGATTAAGGATGCTGGGATTAAACGTGGGTGAATGCTAGATCAGTCCACTGATTGGGTTGGCACTGTCCAAATCCTAGTAGACTAGATACAACATAAGGGCCAAAAAGAGGCTTGTCTCTATCCTTTCTTGCTTTTGCTGCTTTTGCTGTCTTCTGCCACCTTGAACTGTTTCCCTCTGCCATGCTACCATGACTTGAAGCTTGCTGATTATTGACTAAAACCTACACAAACTGTGAGCTAAACAAACCTTTCACTTTTAACTTTGGGTGTTGGGTATTTTGTCTCACCAATGAGAGAAAGGTAACTAAGACAGTGCACTCTTCTATGTCATAGCTGTTTTCACATTTTGTGGGAACCATATATGCATTTGTATGTAACTGAAATTTATCATTTTCATGACTGCACATTCTGTCACATGAATATGCAACAATGTCAATGGATATTTTAATACAGAATACTGCTATATCAATTATATGTGTTTTAAAGTTAACATAAATGTGTTTGCATTGCATATATATCTACACATATAATTCCTGAAGTACATGGTGTGAAACAGTTTTACAATTCTATACTTGTAAGGAGCAATGGACAATATTTCCAATTATGCACAATACGATAAAATCTCAGTATTTTAGTCTTTGTAAAATTAATCTATTTTGGCAGGTGTGACTAGTATTGAATTTTAGTTTTAATTTGTAACTTATGAATAAATTTTAGGAATTTTGTGATTAGACTTTGTCTATGATAAAGTACTTTTTCTAGACTTCACTCATTTTTCTCTTAGCTTAATGCCTTTTACCATTGTTTTATAAATATTCTAGATACAAGAACTTTGATTAATATATAGATGCTTTTAAAATACTTCTTGTATGTTTGTCTCCATTTCTTATTCTACTAAACTTGCCTGTTTTTTCTAAACCTCCCTTTGAATGAACAACTGGTCTTGATTTTAATTTGTCTGATTAATCTGTGTCTTAACAGAAAGGTATATTGCCTATTTTATATGGCCTATTTTCAAATGCCAACATCAGCTGATTAATAAATTCTGATTCTTTTTGAAAGCTTCACTTATGTTTTGATGGACTAGGTAACCAATTGCCTCAGCACTATTTACCAGTAAGTTGTCTTTGTCAATTCCACACTGTAATGTTTCCATTGTAAATCTAGTGACCATGTATGTATGACTCTAGACTTTGTTCTCTCTCTCCCTCTCTCTCTCTCTCTCTCTCTCTATATATATATATATATATATATATATATATATATATAATATAGATAGATAGATATAGATACAGATCTTGATATAAGTTCAGTACTGTTACCATAATTTTGTAGTAGGTATTGGTATCTCTTAATGCAAGTCCTCCAAATGTGGTTTTCTTTAAAACTGTCCTGCAATTGCTTGCTAATTATGTATCCACATATATTTTAGAATCAGTTGTAATAATAACCCATTAAAACTAATTTCTGAATTTCTTGGTCACTTGTTGATATTGTACTTTTAACGTAAATATTAGTTTGTAGGGATCAACATTTCTATATAGTGTATCTTCCAACCCATGAATATAGATAGCATTTCACTGAAATTGGTTTTGTCTGTAATATTTTATACTGCTTTTGGTGAAATTTTTGTATAGCCGTGGTTAAACTTATTCTTCAGTAAACTTAATCACAATGAAAGGAATTGACTATGTGATTAGCATATAGTCTTGTGTCAATTTCAAGACATAGTTTCTAGATATTCCCAGATTTCATACAAAATAATAACATCTCTAAATGAAGACAGTGTTTTTTTCTTTTCTGAGCTATGCTTTTTATGGTCATAAAAACCTGCAGTTACATTTAAAAAGTGGTGTTTATAGCAGTATTGTTTCAGAAAACAATCTTTCAGTAACTTGCCACTCATTTGATGCTTGCTATATGATACTCAGAAGATTCACTTTTTGCATTAAGGATATTGACTTTTATGTTTATTATCTAAGTTATTGTTCATGATTATAATTCTTTTAAATTTAACCTACAATACTTTGCAAGTTTTTCAGTATGTAAAAAAATGCAAAACTAAAGTGAATAAAATGTGTAAATTTATGATATTATAAAAGTAAGACATTTTAATGCTTTTATCGGTCTCTTAGCAGCCTAAAGAACAATTGTTCCGTTTTGTTAGCAGATAGTTATATCAGTCACATTTTTTCTAATTCTTATTAATGAAATTGTTTGAATATTTTCCCAATGTGTTTCAGTCCTGTAAGCATTGAAATACAGATCCTATATTTTCCATGAAATAAAATAGCAAAATTTGTTTGCCTATAAGTGTGGCAAATATAATTAATGAACTCAAAGGAAGATCTAACCATGCCTGAAAATTGAACATTTTAGAATCTTGGAAACAAAAGATTTAATTTATAAACCTTTATAATAGACTTAAATAAATTAACTGATATTACATCACAGATATACTTTGTATAGATTATTGCCAAGAGAATTAGTGTATTTTTCTTTTATATCCTGTGGAATCAAAAGTTTATACCCTGAAGTAATTAAACACTTTGGATTCCACAGGATATAAACTTGCTATATTGGTTTCTTTCTGTCTTTTTGCAATCTATCATTCGAAGCAAATGACTAGAATTTCAATGAAATTCCAATTTGCTGTAACCTCACCCTGGCGATTTTCAATATTATTTTGATCTAATGCCAACCTTAAAATGCTTATTAAATGTCAGACTTGCCTTCTCAGAAACAATGAGAGTGAGAAGTTATCATTTGTTGATAAATTTTAGATCAAGTAGAGACTAGATTTTTACCTCCTCTGGATTCTTTCATTGATTTCTCTAAGTTTACAGATGGAATAATAAAGTATGAGACAGACAAACTGAATTTTTCTGATTTTTTTTTTTTCGGCCCAGGGATTGAACTCACAACCTCGCACCTGCCAGAAAGGCACTTAAGCCACTGTGCCAAACTCCTGACCCTAGTTTTTTGAGGCAGGGTCGCACTATGTAGCTCAGGTCGGCCTTGCGCTCGCCTTCTAACCCAAACCGGCCTCGAACTCACAATGCTCCATCTACCTCAGCCTCCTGCCTGCTGGGATTAAAGGCATTCGCCACAAACTGAACTTTGAAAGGTCACAAACCATATAACGGTCTTCAGACAATCTAGTAAACTGACAGTATGGAAATTTAGTCTCCAAACTTTTATAATAAAGTGAAATGAGGAGGACTTGGTTTTAAATTTCAAAATCCCAAGAAATCTGGTATTTAGAGATTAAATAACAGTTTGAATATTTGCCATGATCTGAGAATCAAGACGAACTATACTTTAAATGTGTACACACACATATATATGTTTAAATATATAAATCAATTGATATCATTTGATAGATGAAGAAGAGGATATGTGGAAAGAAGAAGAGATGTGGAAAGAAGTAAAAGATCTTAAATATATCAAAATAAAATGCATTATGTAAACATCTAAGCATCATTTATTTTTTATTTTAACTTGATGACATAATTATAAAATTCCTTATTTATCTTTTCTTCTTAAATGATGTTTAAAGAAAGATATTTCTATTCTAGTAAGAGAATATTCACCCTGTGACATCTGCATTTTACTTCTGTAGACTTGAATGATGCACTGTCCCAGTGCAATTGGAAAAGAGAATCTTGAGATTTTAATTATTTAGTATCCCAAGAGATAGGTTTTACAGAGGTGAACAAAGTATGATGGGGTATAAGATTAGCAGAAGGTCAAACATTAGTAAGTATTTGAATATTTTATTGCATACATAATGGAATATTTCAATGGAAATTTTCCTGCTATTCCTCCACATTAAAATATAAGTGCCTAGTTGACTTAACATGGAAAGTGTCTTCCCACTGTAGGTTTACAACATTATGAAACAGGAACTTGCATTACATAATGTAACAATTATGGAAACATCACAAAGTAAGTATCACATAACAGATTACAATTACAAAAACTTTCCAAAATTAGTATAACCCAACAATTCATGCAAATTTCCAACATCCTGCCCTTGTTTACTCCAAGAGTACAGTTATTCTAATTTAAGCATTTATTAGGCTGTTATATAACAAACCATGTTCGCATATTCATAGTCAAGTGGCAGATGAAAATGAAAGTTTGCAAGCAGTCTATCATAGTTTTATGTAATCCAAATTTATAACTATCTTGTATAGCAAAAAGATTTTTGACCTCCACTTCTTTCCAGAGACTTAGGTTAATCTTCATGCACTTTCTTTGCTGTTTTATATAAGAGGCTGTTTACTTTAAAGTCTTTCTGCACGATAGACAGATAATCAAAACTGACTCCAAGATATCACTCTGGCCATCTGTGTTTTTTAACCTCAAAATGATCAGTATCATATATCTTTTGGACCATTCTGTGCACTTGATAATAATGACAAATTTTATTTTAGGGTTTTGGATTTTTGTTTTGTTTTGTTTTGTTTTTTTGTACCATGGATTGAACTCATGACCTCGCGCTTGCCAGGCAGGTATTTGTGCCACTGAGCTAAATCCCCAGTCCTAGGGTTCTGGTTTGAAGGTAGAATTATAGTAAAGTCATCCAATAAAACATTAAAAATATTTACAGGAAATACGATTATTTGATGTGGACTTTGAGATATATGCAAAAATTTTCATATGTATATTGAATAGCTGTTTAAATGACTTTATTTTTAAATAACGAATAATAACATCTAACTTGTCCTTATCATGATCTTATAGTTGACTTCATATAAAGATACCATAATTCTGAACAATAAAATGATTTAGATAAATGTGACCCAAGCGTGCATTCCTCAATTGTATAATAAATATTCCATTGCATGCCCAAAGATTTTGTGAATTAATAATGGGAAATTATATATATATATAATATATATAGTTTTATATTATATATATAATTATATATATTATATATAATATATATAATAAATATTATATATAATATATATGGGGAATCATTGTTTTGAATGACAAAATTATTATAGGCATTTTATTTTATATGTTTTTATTCTAGAAATTTTAAACCTGAATATAAAGCAATTAATTCAGCAAGGATTGTTATAAATTGGGATGAATTATTTAATTTGCATGTAAGTTTAATAATAATCTAATCATAACAAACAAACCATGGAAGAAAATATTTTTAAATAATATATCTAATAAAGGCCAAATATATAAAATGTATACAGAATGCAACATTAAAAGACAACAGAATTAAAAACTTGGCAAAGATTTTAGTAGACATTTTTTCCAGAGACCCAAATCATTAGGTACATAACAAAGTGCTCAACAATCCTACCCATTAAGTGAAAACAGTGACATGCTATTTCACTGCTAAGATAGGTAAAAAAGGCAGACAATAACAAGTGCTGATGAGTATTTTCATTTGGATGTTGAATATCCTTACAAAGTTCCATGTACCAAAGGTTTAGTCCATGGGAGATACCCCAGGGACCTGTTAGAACATTTGGGAGGTGAGGCTTAGTGATAGAACCTTAGATAATTAGTGGTCTGCCCTTGTAAGGTACATATTTTTTCCTTCCTAGTTACAAAACTAAAATAAGCATCACATACATGTCACCATTGTCATACAGCATCTCAAGCAAAGTCCCAAGGCAATGCCTCTGCCTCATGCTGGACTGAAACTTGAAAAACATTGAGCTAAATAAATCTTTTCTCTTAGTAGATTATTATCTCAGATATTTTGTTATAGCAATGGAAAACTGACTAATGTATGAATATAGAGAATTGAACACTTGTACTTTGCTGAGGGATTGTGAACAGTGCACTTTGAATAATTTCCTGGAAATTCTTTATAAGTTTGATCACAGTACAGTATTGTACCTACAGCTAATGATAAAAATACACTTAAAAGTGAAAAAAAGTAGATCCTGTCTTATGTGTTCTTATGACATTCAAAAAGTACAATTACCATAATGCATAATACAGTGCAATCCAGCAACTTCATTCCTAAGCATATTTCCAAGATAACTGCACATGTGTGTTCACATAGAAACTTGTACACAGATGTTTGCAATAGCATTATTCATAATAACTGAAAATTGTAAACAATCCAAATATCCACCAACTGAAAAAGGAATAACCAAAATATGACATTTCTTTACAATAGATTACACAGTCACAAAAAAGGAATGAAGTACTGCTACATGCTACAGTGCTGATGAACCATGGAGGCATCTCCTAAGCCAGACATAAAAGGTCACATATTCTGCTTTTCCTTCACATGAAACATTCAGAGTTAACAAATTTTGGAGAGATAAAGTAAATTGGAGGTAGTCTGAGAAAATCAAGAGGGAAAATGAGTGATGAATACAGGTTTTTCTTTTTTTGAGATAGAGTCTCAATATATCGGCTTCAAACCCCTGGTGCTTCAAACTCCTTAGGAGCATGTGCCACTAAAGAGGGCATATAAGATATTTTTTCCTGTAGATTGATCAATACATTCTGAAATTAGATGTTGATGTTTGCACAACTTTATGAGTACTGAAATCACTGAATTCTGCACTTTTAAAAGATGAATACTATATATGAGAATTATATTTTCACTAGAATAAGAAATCAGTAAAAGTAGAAATAAGGTACTTTGAAAACTACCATCAAATACTTGAAATTGGAGAGAAAATCTATCTATAAAATCTAAAAAAATTGAAAATATCTGAGTAAACTTGCATATATAAAACAAGGCTTACCTGGGAAGTCCCAGTCCTTAAACAGAGGTGGTACACAAGTCTTGTACGTTTCATGAACCCTGTCACATAGGCTTTTCCATTAAAATGCAAGTAAATACACAATCCTTCAGTTTAGCAGTATTTTCCAACTGATAAATTTCAAACTTGCATAAGAATAGACTGTTTTGATTTCTTATATGTTTATTATATTTTTGATACTTGGGAAATAAATTTGTTTTCTTTGACTGAAGCCAGGCAGGAGCATGAGCTTCATTTACTTAGTAACAAATGTCTATTCTAACTTTCAAACTCACTCAAATTGGGAATATTTAACTATGCAGAAATAACAAATTAGATCATGGCTATCTACATTTTTAAGGTTTTTTTAAAATTATAATAAATTTTAAAAGTTTATGGGGTCTGCAACAAGTTAAATATTATAATGCATTAAATTAGCTGTTGAAAGATTGTCTTATAACAATTTTTCTTGATTTTTAAATATTCTAAGGCAGGTAGGGGCTCATCATACCTAACCTGTGGCATTCTCATCCTGGTAATTAACACAGGCAACTCCAATAGTACAAATGTCCAGGCACTGACAATGTAGTGACACTGTACCTGTAATTTTCAACCTAATCAAGTACCACATGAACACCTAAGTTTTCCTTGTAAAAAAGAAATCTGGGCCCACGCTCCCGAGGCTCTGAACTCCTTGCAGCCAGACTCAAGGTCCTGGTGGTGCCACACTCTGGGGTGTGCTCTGCCTAGCCTCCTGGGTACCGGGGATTCCAAAACCCACCCAGTAAGGCAGAGGGTCCAGTGACACACTCTGGGAGTGTACCCTCACTAGCTGCACAGAGGATCAAGCGCTATCCAGCCCAGCATCCCAGCACAATCCATCAGGAGAACACCTGGCCAGCTTCCCAGGATGCACAGGTACTGAGCCCAGCCCAGCCCAGAACCCCACGGCCGCTCATCAGAGAGTGGTCAGCGTAGCTGCAGGGCCTTAGAGAACTTGAGCTCTGCCATTAGAGCACAAGGCACGAGTGCCATTATTCAGGGGTACAACCACACAGCAGATTCTAGAGGTTGTAAACCCCACCCACCCAGGAGCAAGGCCATGGCACTACATGCCTGGAACATGCCCAGGCTTGCCCCTCACTCCAGAGGCTCTGAACTCCTTGCAGCCAGATTCAAGGTACTGGTGGTGCCACATTCCAGGTGCACCCCCACTAGCCAACAGGGTCCCAGGGATTCCGGCCCCCACCCAGTAAGGCAGAGGGTCCAGCAAGACACCACAGGGGTGCGTCTCTGCTAGCCACTTGGGTTATGGAGGTACTGAACGCTACACAGCCAGGTTTTAGGCCACAACAACAAGCTCCAGGGGTGTGACCCTGCTAGCTACAGGAAGAATACAAACATTATAGCCCAGTATCCCAGAGCAACCCAACAAAGTACATCAGGGAAACACAAGGCCAGCCCCACAGACCACAGAACACAATGACCCAGCACCATAATCTGGGTGTGTGCCCTGGCTAGCTATGGGGATATAGGAGAATTGAAGCTCTAACCAGCACAGTGTTCCAATGCAATCCATTGGGCAGCTGCTTGCCCAGCAACACAGGTCCCAGAAGAAAATGACAAAACAAAGGACCAAGAGGCAGTCTCAATCTCCCAGCCCACTGAGAACAAACCCAAGAGACACTGAAATGGAAAACACTGGGAGTCACACAACTGAACTTTCTGAAATGACAGCAAATGAAGTAAAGAAACAACTCCATGGAGCTATAGAGACACTCAAATCAGAAAAAATCTCTCAGCTACAAAATGAAATAACAATCATTAGGAAAGAAATGCTGTGTACATCTAAAGAAGATCAAGATTAAAAAAATAGAAGAACATAAGAAAATGATGGAAATTTTGAATGAACAATATAAGACACAAATAGAATGCATGAAACAGATTCAGGAAAATTCAGGGAAATTCAGGAAATGAAAACTTTTCCATGGAAAGTTGGCAAAACTGCTTGAATGAAGCTGAGGATAGAATCTCAGACCTTAAAGATAGCTTGGAAGCTTACGACCATGAAATAGAAGATCTCTTAAAAATAATAAGGAACAAGGAAACAACAATACAACAGCTGTGAGATGATGCCAAGAGAAATAACATAAGATTAACAGGCATCAGTGAAAAATGAGGGGTCAATACAAATGACCTGTGAAGACTATTTGAAGAAAGAATAGCAGAAAATTTTCCAAACATGGAAAGAGAGTCTGATATACAGGTAAGTGAGGCATACAGAACCCCAATTAACCATAACCAAAATAAACCTTCACCCAGACATATAATATTAGGGTATCAGAAATATAGCACATGAACAAAATACTAAAAGCTGTCAGAGAAAAGAATCAGATCACCTATGAAGGAAAGCCTATCAGAATCATGGCAGACTTCTCAACACAAACCTTTAAGTCAAGAAGAGCTTGGATTAAAGTATTTCAAATCCTGAAAGAAAACAGCTTTCAACCCAGATTGATGTATCCTGCAAAACTATCTTCAAAAATTGATGGAGAAATAAGATACTTCCATGACAAAGAAAAACTGAAGAAATTTATGGCCACCAAATCAACAATACAAAGAATACTGAAAGACTCTCTAGAAAGAGACAAAGATAGCTACAATCTTAAGAACAACAACAAAAGGAAACCACTAAGCAGGGCAAATAATTAAACAGAAAATGTAGAAAACCAACACCAGAAAGATATCATGACAGGGATGAGTCAGTACATATCAGTTATATCAATCAATGTAAATGGTCTCAACTAACCAATAAAAAGAAACAGACTGGCAGAGTGGGTTAAGAAACAAAATCCAACAATATGCTGTGCACAAGAAACAGATTTCTCTCAAAAGGAAATTCACAGACTAAAAATCAAAGGCTGGAAAACAATACACCATGCAACAGGAACCCAGAAAAGAGCAGGGGTAGTTATTCTGTTAGCAGGCAATGTGAGTTTCAAACCAAGAATGATCAAAAGAGATAAAAAAGGTCACTACATACTTGTTAGGGGAAAACTTCAAGAGGAAGAGATTACAATCAAAAACATATATACACCAAATATGGGAGCACCCAACTACGTAAGACAATTCTTTTTTTTTTTTTTTTTTTTTGTGACACCGGGGATTGAACTCACAACCTCACACCTGTCAGGGCAGGAGCTTAAGCCACTGA
>RJWM01019671.1:0-38534 GCA_004363535.1 Dasyprocta punctata | reverse complement strand
GAAAATCCAACGGCTCACTTCCCACTCAAAATGCACTCTTGGCGTTCTCCCCGCTAAAGCTCCCCCCAGGGCTCCCCCGTCCCTGCCTGTGGCACGCACCTGCCTTCTTTGCCTCTCCAGGCTCAGAAAGGGTCATCTGTCCACAGAAATCTGCACCGCTGACCACTGCCCCCACCCAGAAGTCACCTGGCCTCATCCCTCACAGAAGGTATCCGCGCTGCCTTCGAGAGGCCGCCCTTGGAGGCACTCTGCCTTTTCCCCCTGAACATGGCGCAACAGGATTAATTTGTCCTAATGAGTAGCCTGGAGCATTCGTTGTTGGGAATTATAAGCTGGAGTTTTTAGTCTTGGGAGAGGAAAGGATTTCACAAGCTACTTACTTTCATGAGCAAACCTAAACTCCTTCACAGAATCTTTTAATTCTTCAGTGAATTCTGCAACTAAGTAGGCCGTGGCCGTTTAGAAAGTCCCTTTGGATGCCACCCAGGGGCTGGGGCCAGTGAGCACTTTCAGGACCACGGGTGAGTGCGGGGAGCCTTTGTCCCTGTGTCGCTGTCCTGGAAAGGACTCGTTTTGCCCTGAGTTAGGAAAACCAACGCTTCATTTGACAGCTTCTGTTTTTTGCTTAAATTTTAAGAGCTTGAAGCACACTTATATCCCCTGTACTTGTCATGAAGCTGTTCTTCAGGAAAAATTAAGAGAAAACAATTCTAAAATTCTTTTAGAACCTAAAATTCTTTTAGCAAGAGACCTGGAATAACAAAGGCAATTCTGAGCAACAGAAGCAAGCCAGCGGTATTGTGTTTATTTCAGCCCCTTGGTGTTTGAAGAGCTGGGATTTATCATAAGAGTCTAAATATTCCCAGTGGTGGAAAATCTTTACCCTCTGAGTTTATGCAACTCTAGCCAAAGCCGTGTAATCAATGTGGAAGGCCTAGTGGAATTGTGTCTTGTTTGGAATAAAAATAAGCGAAGCGAGGAGAGGAATTTTTAACCTGCACCTCATGGCAGCGTGGGTCCTCACAGCAGCTTCCAGATCGGAATCCAGCACCTCCAGCGTCTCAGGACCTGGGGAGGGAAGGCGGCCGCTGTCGCGTGTTGGAGCAGAGTCTCTTCGTTTCCAGGCGTTCCCTTGGGCCCTGTGTCGGTGTCACCTGCCACGTTAGGGTCAGGTGTCTGCAGGTTGAAAACGCAGTGCATATTGTGTACTGTTGCTGAAAATGTGAAGTAAGCCATAACCAAGAGCTTAGTAAGTGGTTTCATGGAAAGCACTTCTAACAAGGAGTCACATTTCAACTTTTCCTCGAAGGTCGTAGCGGCCTTACTTCTCCTAACTCTTGCATGGAATGTCTTCAGCACCAGTTCTCACAAGGCGTAGCCGTCCCCAAGTTAAATAGAAGCTGCATGGGTTTTAAAAATAGACTTACCAAATTGTTCACCAGCAGTTGGGCAGATTCACACATGAGTGTTAGTACACAGCTGCACGTCAGTGTCTTAATATTAGCACTTGTTTTTTTTAATTCAGATAGTTTCCAGTTTCACTCGTTAAAGGAAGGCCTGCTTTCTGGAACCCAAGCGCTGATGTTTTAAAAATGAATCAGAACACACGTTGCCATAGAAGTCTCCATCGACAAGGGCCCATTGCACATAAAGGTGTTCCAGGGCCAGCTCTCTGGCCACAAGCTGGTCACAGAGTCCGAGCCTAGAAGGGCCCAGACAGGGCTGCAGGGAACCGTGGTTACCCTTTAACAGGAGCCTGCCTTGGCACTTCGCCTTAGACCCTGAAGATCATGTGGCCAGGCCTGCCTGAGACCCATGACTTGCTTTACCGTAATCGCCACAATAACTTCACGCGTCCCGTAACTAAACGCTCTGCAAACCACTGCTGCCGCCTCTGCCCTACGATTGCCACCGCAGCTGCGCTGGGGAGAAGGCTGGTGGGTCCCGGCTCCACCTAACTCATCGTTTCTCCCTCTCTCCCTCCCTCCCTCCCTTCCTCCCTCCCAGAACTGTTTATTTAGCACTTCTCTCTGTTGAATGTACTCTACAGAAAAACACAGTGATTTGATTAAAGCAAAGGTAACCTAATAGTATCTTTCTAATGGAGGGAGGAATATCGCCATTTATCCTTTAGAAATGCAGCGCTCAGTTAGGCATGGCAACACACACCTGTAACCCCAGCACTCTAGGAGGCTGAGGCAAGAGGATTGCAAGTTCAAGCCTTGCCAGGGCAACTGACTGAGACACTGTCTCAAAATAGAGAGAGAGAGAGAGAAAGCGCAAGCTGGGTATATTACATGATGAGAAACCCTGGGCCTAATGCCCAGTGCCATAAAAAGTCCTTCCCCCATGTCCGTGGAAGACCGGATTCAGGATCCCCAAAGATACCAGAACAGAATTTACAGATACGGAAGACTGTTTCCAGGCAGCATAGTGTTTACACAATGTTTAAGCACAGCTTCTTGTCTACTTTAAATTAACCTCCAGATTGCCTGTAATACCTGAAGCAAGGTAAATGCTAGATGAATCGTTGTCACGCTGTATTGCTTAGGGATTAATGATAGGAAAGCCCGGGCTGGGGGAGGAGCTTGTGGCAGGATACTTGCCCAGCACGTGTAAGGCCCTGGGTTTGAGCCCCAGCACCACCAAAAGAAAAAGCCTGAACACATTTACTACAGATACAATTCTTTAAAGCATGTTTTCTTAATTCGAGGTCCGTAGCATTCACAGCCGGGGTGGGGGTGTCTCCAGGCACCCAGCGAGTGCGCTGGGCATGTTCATGACACACGGCCAGCCTCAGGCGCCTCGCCAGCAGTGCTGAGGGCCTGCTCTCGGTCTCTGACCTGACACATTGGGAATCTGACTCTGGACTCTGTGTTCCCGGTGGTAGGGTGCTTGCCTGGCACGTGGGGATCCTGGCTTCCTCCCCAGCTCCGCAGACACAAGAGAAAGCTCTCTCCTATTGAATTTCGTGTTTGTTTTCACTCACTCGTGGGTACCATTTACAGTGTCCCTTTCCTCACGTGCAGTGAGGTCTTTTTGTCCAGCAAACTCTGGCTCCATCTGAGTGGCCGGCCCATTCCCTCCATGCCCACCTTGCTGTGGACCAGGCCCAGGCCCAGTGCCCCTGCTGTGGCTTCACATTGCAGTTCCTAGGGACACGTTGGGCCTCCTGCCCAGGTGCACTGTGGGTGGTGTGTGGTGGCCGCTGCTGCCCGTCTGGGTGTGGCTTCCTGGGGGTGGGACACGTGAGCGTGGGTCCAGCATCGGGGTCCGCTGTCTTCAGACTCACTGGGCGGAATCCCTCCCGGCCAGCAGTGCCACCTGCCGGCTCTTTTACCACCTCTGGACTTGCTTTTTCTTTTGTTTTACTTTTTGAGACAGGGTCTCACTATGCAGTCAGGCTGCCATTGGGCTCACTTTGTAGCCCAGGCTAGTCTCAAACTTGCAGTGGTCCTCCTGCCTCAGCCTCCCAAGTGCTGGGATTACAGGCGTAATCCCATGCCCAGGTTAGATGTTTTTTTAAGACTTTTTTTTTTTTTTTTTTTTTTTTTGTAGTGAGGATCAAACTCACAACCTTGCACCTGCCAGGCAGGCATTTAAGCCACTGAGCTAAATCCCTGGCCCTGTTTTCTGAGACGGTCTCACTATGCAGTTCAGGCTGGCCTTGAGCTCACTTTGTAGCCTAGGCTGGTCTTGAACTCACGGTGATCCTCCTGCCTCAGCCTCCTGAGTGCTGGGATTACAGGTGTGCACCACCATGCCCAGGTTAGATTTTTTTAGACTTTTTTTCATTGTATGTATTTCATGTACAGTGTGACGGTTCCATGTGTGCACAGAATGCGTGCGATCACATCAGAGGAACTGCAGTTGGGTTTCCATCTTCTCAACATCAGTTCTTTTGTTGCTCTGACCTTTCAGACTCTCCCCTCTCCCCCCAATCCACCCCCCATTTTTTTGTGTTGTCTTTCAAGTCGGGGCCTCACTGTAACTCAAACTCCCATGCACCCCAGGGGGATGTGGGGGACAGCAGGGCCAGGAGGCAGCGGGGCTCAGGTAGGGGAGGACCCCTTGGCACTGGTTCCTACACGGCCACGCTGTCGGTGTCCTGCCCGCCCTTCCCTCTGGGTAGGTGTGGGTGTCTCCACTCTGACCCCGCTGCTGCTCTGTCCAGCTAATGCCAGCTCTCTGGGAAGGTGAATACTCACATGCAGATTTGTCCATTCAACAGTCAGTATTAATGATGGTTCATTCCCTTTAAGGGTTATGAAATGGTAAAATTAAGAACTACTATAAATCCTCAGTACTGTTGCGCTAGTATTTAGGCATTTAGGGGATATTATAAAATATGAAAGATTCTTTGCTGGTATTTTCTTTTTTTTTTTTTTTTTTTTTGTGGCACCGGGGATTGAACTCACAACCTCATGCCTATCAGACAGGCGCTTAAGTCACTGAGCCAAACTCCCGGCCCTGGTTTTTTGAGGCAGGGTTGCATAGTGTAGCTCAGGCCAGCCTTGTGCTCACGCTGTAGCCCAAGCCAGCCTCGAACTCACAATGCTCCTCCTACCCTAGCCTCCTGAGTGCTGGGATTAAAGGTATGCGCCACCACGCCTGGCTTTTTTGCTGGTATTTTCTTGTTAACTTTATTGCAAACACCAGTTCTTCAGTTTCTTTCTTTTAATTCTTAAAATTATTTTGTAGTACTAGAGATTGAACCCAGGGCCTTTGCACTGAGGTCCTCCCCATCCCCCACCCCCTCTTTATTTAAGACAGTCTTACTGAGTCACCAAGTTGCCCAGCCTGAGCTCAGACTTGCAGTGTTTCTGCCTCAGCATCCCAGAGTGCTGTGATCACTGGCTGGCACCACCATGCCCAGGAATACTCCAGTCTTAACCACAAAACCCCTTCGTAGTGTCCGGCAAGCACAACTGCTGTGAGTCCAAGCTTGTGAGTTCTCTGTTAACATCTTATTTCCTGCAACTCATTTCACAGGTGCCCAAGGGTGAAGCCTGTTCCTGTGGACTTTGAGTCCCCGCGGCCCCAGGCTGGGCAATGGGGCGCAGTGGCTCCTGGTCGGTCACCAGAGCCCCGCACGGCACGTCCCAGTCCGCTTGCTTACGTGGCGTCTTTCATTGCAGCCTTTCGTCATCCACGACATGGAGACGCTGTGTACGGCCGAGAAGACGCTGATGGCCAAGGTGGTGTCTGGCGGCATCCGGGACAAGGAGGCCGAGGTGCGCCTCTTCCACTGCTGCCAGTGCGTGTCGGTGGAGACTGTCACCAACCTCACGGAGTTCGCCAAGGCCATCCCAGGCTTCGCCAACCTGGACCTGAATGACCAGGTCACCCTGCTGAAGTACGGTGTGTATGAGGCCATCTTCACGATGCTGTCCTCCTCGATGAACAAGGACGGGATGCTGGTCGCCTACGGAAACGGCTTCATCACCCGCGAGTTCCTCAAAAACCTCCGCAAACCCTTCTGCGACATGATGGAGCCCAAGTTCAATTTCGCCATGAAGTTCAACGCCCTGGAGCTGGACGACAGCGACATCTCCCTCTTCGTGGCCACTATCATTTGCTGTGGAGGTAAGTGGTCCGTCCCACCTGCTGGCCTCAGGTCCCGCTCAGCCTCCTTTCTTAAACAGCTTGATCGTGGGGCCGGGGGTTTACCTCAGCGGCACAAGCGCTTGCCTGGCAAGCACGAGGTCATGAGTTTGAGTCCCCAGTACCTAAAAAAAAGAGCTTGATTGTGGGCCACCCGGTCAGCGTCAGCTCGAGCCCCACCACTGCGATGTGGGCGCTGGCTGCCGGGAGACATCTGAGCCCAAGCTGATGCCGAGAAGAATAAGTGAGAACTCCGACACGATCGCGTAATTTACAGGACCGTACGCGTAAACACACGCTTGGAGGCCAGCAGGTGGCACCCTCCTGTAACCCCATCACTCTGGGAGACCGAGGCAGGAGAATCCAAATTTAAGCCCAGCCTGGGCCATTTAGCAATTCAGCAAAACCTTATCTCAAAATAAAAGCTCAGGAAAAGGGCTGAGGCTGTAGCTCAGTGCAAAGACCATGGATTCATTCCCCAGTACTACTAAAGAAATAATATCTGAATATATTTATAATTATTACATGCTCCTTTTAATATAGCTACACCTGATTTAATTAGTATATTAGATGTAATTAGTACTATGATATACAATGTCTTCTCATGTTAACATAATTATGTAATTATGTTCTATCAGTGCTATAAATCCTGTTCTCTGGACGGGCACCTAGACGTTAGTACAGAGGCTTCACCGCGGGTAGCACCGATGCTGTCTCACTCTCAGGGACCCTGGCAGCTGACAGGCAGTGATCGTGCGCTCTGCTCCACCAGGCGGGCGGACCCGGGGAGGAGGCCTCTTCGTGCAGCTGGCTCTGCAGCCCCGGCTGCTTGGCCCAGTGTCACCTTCCTTAAATAGCCCTGTCCCGGGTCTAGGAAGGTCCCCTGCCTACTGTAAACCAGTGACCATGCCCAGCCATGGCAGAGAATGAGGAGCGACGGCCCCCGCCTGCCACCTGCCAGAAGCCACGCCATCCTCCTGACCACTTGCTGTCCGTCCCTGTGGCCACCGACCTGGGCAGAGTCAGGTGAAAGAGGCCCTTCTGCCCCGGTGTGACTCGGCAAGGGGCAGAGTCGTCGAGTGCATAACCTGCCGTTGTCCCTCCGCAGGCTGAGACTGAGGCAGTGAGAGCGGGAGGCACCCGCAGAGCTGCTCACGTGCCGTGGGTCACAGCTGCACCAGGGAGGCGCCCCGAGTGCGCAGTCCTGTCCGAGAGGCAGACGGGAAGCTTGCTTTGCGGGGTTGAAATGACCAGCGAGTGTGTCCCATCTTTTAAAAAATTTCTCTTTTTAAAACTTCATGATGGGTCAGATGTAGTGGCGCATGCCTATAATCCCAGCACTTGGGAGCTGAGGTAGTAGGATTGTCATGAATTCAAGGCCAGCCTGGAATGCATAGACCCTGTCTCAAAACAAACAAACAAAAAAGTTCACAATCATGTTCATTTCACAACCATAAAACACCATAGCAGCAGCAGCAGCACTAAAAATGAGGTGAACTTGGGGGGGATCTGCACTGGACCCAGGTGGTGGTGGGCTGCGACTCATGGCCTGAGCCTGTCCCAGGGCGGACACCGGATGTGCACAACGGTGCTTCCGTGCCATCCTGCTCCATGCCGTAGGGCACCCTGCACCCCAGCCAGCCGGCGTCCACCCACCCTCCCTCGCCAGTCCCCGTGGGAAGCTCTTGGAGCTGCAGCCGTGTCCTGCTCCTTCACTGCGGTGGAGAGCTCACAGCCACCTACCTAGCTGTGACCCAGGAAGATCTTCCCTTCCCGTGTTCTAGGAAACTGATGAAATGTCACCAGGATGTCACCAGGCGCTGGTTGCTGTTTGGGTTTTCCCCTGACAGTGGTGGTCGAGCAAATCCAGTTGGAGGCCACACTGCCGTGTGTGCAAAGTGGCCCTGTGGGTTTGGGGATGCGTATCAGTCCTGCCTGTCCCTGTTAGGCTCAGGACTCGGGGAAAACCTGTCCTCCACGAGGTTCACAGTATCAGAAGCCGCTCCGCCCGGGTACCTCAGGTCGATGAGCAGTTACCAGCAATTCTCATGCGCGCACGTCTCTTGTTTTGAGAACAGATCGACCCGGCCTTCTAAACATAGACTACATCGAGAAGATGCAGGAGGGCATTGTGCACGTGCTCAAGCTCCACCTGCAAAGCAACCACCCCGATGACACCTTCCTCTTCCCCAAACTCCTGCAAAAGCTGGCAGACCTGCGGCAGCTGGTGACGGAGCACGCCCAGCTCGTGCAGGTCATCAAGACCGAGTCGGACGCCGCGCTGCACCCACTGCTGCAGGAGATCTACAGGGACATGTACTGAGCCCGGAGGGGGGCTCGTGAGGGCAGCGGCCCTGCAGGGAGCACTGCAGAGGACAGACCAGGGCGGCTGGCGCCTGCGCCCTTTAATCCTGGGGATGGGAACGCTGTCCCACAGTGGCCCTCGCGGCAACCAGCACTTAGGGCGCTTGCTCCCGAGCGCTGCTGCTCTGGACCCGGGAGATTAAGGACAATCATGAGCCACCGTCTGATTCTAACCCGCCCGATGTAATCAGAGCACACCGTTTGTACCGCGTGCGTCATTTGCCATTTAATTAACGGGTAACCTCTAGAGATGTGGTCTGATCCCCTCCGGCCACCCCCTTCTCCTGTCGTGTCCCCCTGGATGTGGAAAACGAATCAGCACTTTCTAACAGCTTTTGTAATCCTGTAAATCTAGAGATAGCCAAAGGTTAGGTATTTAAAACGCAGCAGAATATTTATTTGGGTGATATCCGTTCTGTTTCTTGAATCCGAAGAAACAGCAGGCTGCTTTTTAATCATAAGATTGAGAATTTTGAAGAACAGTTTGATAAGCTATGCAAACGCAGCCGTCCTGTGGTCCTTTTCGGTTCGTGGCCTTCGTGGTCCCAGTTAGTTTGTGGCCAGGCCCGTCCCAGGCTAATGTAGAAGATCCCAGGGAAGTAGGTCCCGAGGCCCCTTCTGGGGTGTAAGCCGTGACCGAGGGGAGCAGAGTCAGGGCGAAGGCTGCTCTTCCCTCCTGCTTCCTTCTGTTCCTCTCACGCCGGGAGCGACTCTGTCAGGCTCTCTGGGGTGTGGTAGCGATCCTAGCGCCAAGCAGAAATGATTTCTAAATGCTCCTCTGGGCCCTCTTCGGCAGCTCCTTTGTCTCTTCCTGTGTCGCCTTTTAAAATGTGATGCTTTATTGTTCTGACTCTTGGTGGTGGTAGGTGCTCCGGGCAGGAAGAGGACCCACGTGGCTTTATTGCCCGGACTGGGCAGGGCCAGTCGCCCAGAAGACAAGAGGAGGGGTGCTGGGTCCTCTGCGAGGCAGCTGTGCCCCTGCTCAGATTTCTCCACAGTTGGCTTTTTTTTCTTTTTCTAAAATATAGTTAAGTCTCCTTTTCCCACTGTTTATGTAAGGTAGGGTTTTTGTGTGTTTTCTTCCCAACATCATCTACAGTAGTTTTAGCCTTAAAGATCAACTTTCCAACCTCAGTCCAATTACTGATTGTGGTGACTGGTCTTTCTGTCCACCTGGAGGATAAACTGTCACATACAGAATCCTCAGCGGTGCCTTCCCACCACCCGGCTGGTCTGGTGTCTCTGCCGCCACGCAGGGCACTGGCACTTAGGTCCCGTTGTCTTTGGTGCCCATCCTCCCTCCCTCCGTTCCTTTCTTCCTTCCAGATCCGAAGGACCCATCGGGCAGCAGGGAGGCCGTGGACCTGAGGCAGAGGAGACTCCTCCCTGCCACCCCCTGGTCACAGCGAGCCCCTTCCCCACTGCCAGCTCCCCACACCGAGGAGTCCCCAGTCCACCATGAGCCTGCTGCTGTCCCTCTCCAGCCCCCCGGGCACTGCAGGAGGCCTTCTGAGAGCAAAGGGCTGCAGCCGCCCAAGCGCAGGGTCCAGCGCCCAGTCCGCGTTGTCCTCCCTCCTGCTCTGACAAATGCCACTCGGGTACACGCTGCGGGAAGGGCGCCGCGAGACCCAGCCTGCCTGAACGTTACCGTTCATCCTATTGAAGGTTTCATGAAATGCACACAATGCACAGTAGCCCTCTCCGTGGTGACCTGCGAGGCCTGCTTCCGTCCACCCAATGCCCAGCGTGTCGGGGCATTGACTCTCTAGGGTCTCAGGAGACTATCGGTGATGTCCCCAAGGAAGCCAGAAAGGAGAACGTGATGACCTCGGCTTGAAATTTCTTTGGCATGATTCGCTTTTAATAGGAAGGAACACCCCAAGTCTCATGTATTTAAGCATCAAGGTCACGCGTGGCCACTTAGTGCTAGAATATTTTGGGTCACCTCTTCAGAGACTTCCCAGGACATCGGTACTACAGGAGTCGCCAGACAGCAGCAAGGACAGGAGAGATGTGACCACAGGTCGCAGAGGTCCGTGCCACACGCAGAGCCCCCAGCCTCCGGCAGTGAGTGCAGGAATTCTCCGGCTCTGCCAGGCTCTTCCTCCTCGCCTTTCACTACCAAAAAGTGCCAGACCCAGGCCACCGGCTGGCCATGGTCTCATGCTGGACAGGAGTGGGAGTGGGGATGACAGCGCCGCGAAACGCGCCCCTTCCTGTGGCAGCTGCTGGGGGCTCGGGGCGCCCTCTCCGCCGTCCACCATGAGCCTGCTGCTGCCCCTCTCCAGCCCCCTGGGCACCACGGGAGGCCTTCTGACAGCAAAGGGCACAGATGTCACAGCAGGACGCCGCCAGTTACATCAGTGGGGCTCGGAGCGATGCTTGGAGCTGCCGGCAGCAGGAAGCGCCGAGGGCACGGGGACCAATCCCTGCTGGTGCGGCTGAGGGACGTCGGAGCAGGCCTGTCACTGCACCACGTCATCCTGCAGCCTCTCCAGGCCCGGACTCCTGAGCGGCCCACCGCCCATGGAGATCTGAGCACCAGCTCCCCTGGAGGCGTGGCTGGGGTGCCTCAGGATTACTTAGGTGCCAGTAGAATGGGACTCGGAAAAATGGTCATCAGCCCCCGGTCTGCAAAACAGCATAACCACCAGGGCGGTACCTTGGCCAGACTCAGGATACGGGGACCACGCTATCTCTTTAAAACCCGCAATCTTGCTAAAAGGTGAAATTGGAAGTGTTGTTTAAAAAAAAAAAAAGCATTGAGCCTCCCTCCAGCTGCTCTGGTGGGATCCACAGGCTCCGCTGAACAGTGTCCCCTACGGAGCAGGGGAGAGGTGCAGCCTGCGCCCAGCCTGGCGCACCCCGGGCACCCGAGGGTGGCTTCATCGAGCTAGAAGCTGCGCCCAGCGAGCCCACGTGCCTCAGGATTTCACGACTTCCTGGGGTTTCAGGAGCCCTAGAAACAGCGTGGGCTGCTTCCGTCCCCCCACCACGAGAGCACCCCCTTAGTGAGGGAGAGGGGCCATCTAAGGGGTCCTGAAGAACCAGCAGGCAAGGCCAAGTACCTTAGGGGCCTGGCTGTTAGAGCCATCGTTGGCTGAAAGGAGAAAAGCGTTTTCCAGTAGGAGTCAGAAGTGGCAATCCCCCGTGTTTTTCTCTAGAGCAGGGAGTATACCGGCCACGTCCTCTCTGGCCCTTCCTTTCCCCTACGGGAGGAGCACCCCGCCCTCCGGGTGCCTGCCCTGCTGTGGGTGCTCTCGGCACCTGGGGGGAGCGGTGCTCCTCCCAGGTCTCTGGCTGAGTCAGGTGAGGCTGGGCGCGGGCCCTGAGAAGCAGTGCAGGACTGATTCTTTCCTGGTAAATCAGTCCCTTTCGGAAAACCCCATTTTAAAGGCACAGTCAGCCGGGTGTGGTGGCCCACTCCTGTAATCCCAGCACTCGGGAGGCTGAGACAGGAGGATCATTGCAAGTTGGGAGACCAGCCTGGGCTACAAAGTGAGCTCAAGACCAGCCTGAACTGCATAGCGAGACCCTGAATCAAAATTAATCAATTAATTTAATTAAATAAAGGCACAGTCAGTTCCTTCTCAGGCCTAAACAAAATGTACCTCACAAGGGATGAACCACCACGTCGTGCCCTTTCTGTGAGATTACAGCATTATTTATGCTCTCACTTCTCGGACTGTACTGTATTGTTAAAAAGAATTCAGTGAAGAGCTGTATCTTCAATACTGTGATTTGAGTTTAAAAAAAAAAAACCAGCCTAATACAAATAGCTGACTAATTTGCAATCACACATCTAGCAGCAAAATGCGAATTAGTGTATTTCCAAGTCACTGTTCACTGCGCTCAAAGCCTGGCTCTTGAACCTGCCGGAAACAGGAAGCTGAGCGCCACCCATGGAAACCCAAGCGCATGTGGGTGCGCATGACCCTGAAAGTCTTCGTTTCCTGGGCCCCGGGGAATTTACCCTGCTTCGTGCACTGATTTGTTCTTCAGGGAGTCACGACCTGTGGGTTATCACCAAAGAACCTTGGCAACATGAGACGTTCTGGTGGAGATCGTGTGCGGCCACTGGTTCTCGGCAGCCCCCGGATGGCCCGGCCACGCAGGGCAGAAACCGCAGAGCCCGTGAGAGGCCCATATCCCACTTTGGGTGCCTTGGCCAGATTTCCTTTTGGTGCGTCTTGGTCTTTGCGACACCTCCTGGGAACCACGGTGCCATCGCACTGAACCCTAGGAGAGGGTCTGATGGACGTGCGTGAGGAGGTGCGCCTTTCCAAAGCAGGGACTGCAATGGGCCCCTGCGGGGGCCAGGGCCGCTGTTCTTAGGTGCCTTATGCTCCAGGCCCAAGGAGCTGTGGGACCTGCTTCCCACAGCACCGGGGCAGTCCCGGGTAGGACCCAAGGGGCAAGCTCCGGTGTCCTCACCAGCCTTGGCCTCCGGGATGTCAGGAATCCGGGGCGCACACCGAGGGCAAATGTAACTTCTCTGGTAACATTAGTGGGTCCGTTCCAAGCAATTAGAAAATGGCTGTATCATAACCTTAATTTAAAAAAATTACTGGGTCATCTTCATTTCCCTGTTAGGAGACTGAACTGACCATCTGTATTGATTTCTATTCTGAATTTATGGGAACTCGTATGTTTGGAATGTCCTACTGTAAGACTGGTGAATGTAAAGAGTTAATTTCAGGGTACAGTTTTGCCTTAATTGGTTTTAAAAATTAAACTATTTTTTAAAATTATCTGGTGCATTATGAGTGATGTGAGAATTGTCGGATGTGCGTGATGGGAAATAAAAGAGCGGGCATTAACACGGAGAACGCGGGCACGCGCTGTGAGAAAAAGCTCTTTATCCATCCTCCATCAAACACGCCAGTGACCTCGCAGGGCCCGTGAAGCAGCTCCCGCCTCGGCAGATGCAAAGCTGACACACAGCACTCTATAGACACAGGGCCAGGGCCTCGGGGACATCGGCCAGCTGGGGGCTGGACGTCACGGCACTGCAGGCTGTGTCCCAGATGCGAGGGGTGCTGCGAGCTGAGGAGGCCCACGCACTCCTGACTGGGGACTCGGGAGAGAGGAGGGAACTGGCCCTGAGCTGTGGCCAGCCAGGGGACTGTCCACACCCGCCACAGGGACGCCGTATCCACAACCCAGCCTGAAAGCCCGCGGGGACGTGGGTCTCCAAGGCTGGGCGGGAGGACTGCTTTTCAGAACCTCAGCGGGTTCTCTGAGTTCCGGGTGAACACGGTCAGGATTTCCAGGGTGTGATCTCCCAAGGGTGTACGTGAGCCCTGCCCAGGCGCCCGCTGGCACCCATCTCCTTGAAGAAAGCCCGTCGCCCTCTCCCTGCCTCTGTGCCTGACCCCACACACCCATGATGGCCTCGGCCCACTGTTCGGTCACCCAGGAGGTGCCGAGGCCGCAGTGCTGCGCCTGGCCCGCTGCCTGTCTTGGAGGCTCAGCCGCAGATCAGCTCCCAGGAGCAAGGCTGGCACCGCGGCGGGCTCTGTGCAGGCGGCACTCAGGTCCCAGAACAGGCCCGGCCGGAGGGCCGTGCGGAGGAGGAGGCCTTCCGCTTCTCCAGGTCCTGCCGGATTTCTGGCGGGAAGGCACCGAGGTTCTCCCGGACGCAGGGGAGACAGAACCTCTTGGAGTAGAACAGGCTGCATTCCTGGAAGGAGGAAGGGGGGACTTACCCTGGTGGCACCCTTCCCCTGCCACCCACAGGGGCTGCCCAGGGTGTCCCCAAAGAAGCCCCAGTGGAAACAGCCCAATGGCACAGGAACTCCGGGCTGTGCCGCAGGCCACATCCAAAGCCAGACTTCCCAGAGTGCTCCTGTTTCTGTACACAGCAAGGACAGGGACTTGGGGTCCTGGGAGCTAGGAGCAGCGGGGACGGCCCCTCCGCCCCCTTGTGTCCATCCACACTGGTACCGTGAGCCCCCACCCACCCAGCCAGCACACAGCCCCAAGCTCAGGACAGTATTTCCCAGCACGCTTTGCAGCTGGGGTGGCCGGGTGCTGGCCTGGTCCGGGCTATCACCAGCAGCTGTGTGTGCCACCTCCTGGCCACTCCCTTAAAGGAATGGGCGGGCGTGTGCTCCCTTGTCCCTTCCTACTGGCTGGGATGGAAATGTGATGGTGAGAGCTGCAACCGCCATGGTGTGCCCAAGCAGATGTGCATTGCTCATGGCAAGGTGCTTGGAGCCCTGAGACTCTAGGACCTTTCTGGGGCACCCCTCAAGCTGGCCCCCACTGGACCCTCATCCTGTTATGCAGGCCCTGCCCTCTAAGGACCTGCACCCCTCCCCACTGGTGCTGGGAAGGCCGGGTCCCCACTGCCAGGGTGGTGGCCCAGCCCCGCTTACCCACCGGGCCCACGCACACCAGCCTGCGGCATATGCTGCACTGTGCGCCGAGGACCAGGAACCTGTCCCTGTCTGGTGAGAAGGGGTCCTTCATGACGTAGCTCTCCTCCAGGAGGCTGTGGGGACAGGGCCACAGCTCAGTGATGGACGCAGCCTGACTCGCGGGCGGCCTGAAGCTCAGATCGGACTGGAGGATCCGAGCTGACTCGGAGCAGGGCACAAGGCCACGCAGGGAGACTGGGCACCATCCCCCCTCACAGCCCTGGGGGCTGCACGTCAAAGCATGGTTGCGGGGACGCCAGCTGACCCGGGCCAGAGGAAGCCGCCTGGACCCGACTGGTCAGCCCTCCCCACGTGGCTGGCACCTTAGGAAGGCCAAGCTGGCAGTCCAGAAGCCAGCCCAGGGCCGCCTCCATACCGGACTGCTCTGGACAGACCACAGGAAGTCTGTCCCCACGCTGGCTCCCGACAGCAAAAGGACAGTAGGACAGGCGCCCTGCCCTGCAAGGCACCAGGGCACGGTCCCCAGGGAGGAAGCTGCAGAGCCGGGCAAGGCCTGGGGCTGGGCCCTGGATGGGGACGCTGGGAGCGGGGAGCAATGGATGGGGCGGGGCCTGGGAGGGCAGAGCCTTGGTGGGTGGGGCCATGGTGGGTGGGGCCTGGGAAGGGCAGGGTCTTGTTGGGCGGCGCCATGGTGGGTGGAGTCTGGGGAGGGCAGGGTCTTGATGGGCGGGGCCTGGGAAGGTCCCTCAGCCCGGAGCCCCGCCCGGCCTCCCTGGGTCACACTTCCTGCCTCCAGGGCCGGAGCTACTCACACAACAGACTGGGTGTTGGGGGGCTTCTGCCCCACGTAGCTGTAGGGCGCCGTCAGGCCACAGAGCTGGCACTCGAACACTCCCAGGGGTCGGCGCTCGGCCTCAGACGCCATCTGCATGATCAGAACCGGGGTCACCTCAAGAGAAGCTGCCCGTCCCGAACCCCCCAGCCCCACACTGCGCACCCTAGAAGCAAGGCCGCTGGACCCCTAGAGTACCCCGGGCTGGCGCTGGCCTCACGCTGGCCGCGAAATGGATCTCAGGCTTGAAACGCCTAAATCGCACAGCCTGTTCTCTAACCCCAAATACAGATCAGGAGCAGAACGAAGCCTGGAAAGCCCTGCGATGTCTGCAGATTGAAAAACCTGCTTCTAAAGAAACCAGAGTTCAAAGGAGAAATTACAAGAGAAATCTGACGACAGAATGAACTAAATGGAAATAAAAATATGTAGAATGTAGTTTAAGCCACACTTAGAGGGAAAATCATAACATTAAATGTTTACATTGGAAAAGAATGTTTAAATCAAATAACCAGGTGTGGTGGCACAGGCCTACTATAATCCCCAACTGGGAAGCTGAGGAAGCAGGACCCAAGTTTGAGCCCACCCAGGGCAATTTACCAAGACCCTGTCTCCAATTAAAAAAAAAAAAATTTTTTTTTAATGGCTGGGGAAGTAGCTCAGTGCAAAGGCTCCGAGTTCAGTGCCCAATACTGAAGAAAAAATCATATAAGTGATGATTTCTTAAGAAACTAGAAAAACACAAATCACATGCAACATATGTAGAAAAAAGAATATAATAAAAATAGATAAGATACAGTCATAGACAAAATTAAAACCAATAGGGGCCGGGGAATTAGCACAGTGGCACAAGCGCCTGCCTGGCAAGCACAAGGTCGTGAGTTATATCCCCGGTACCAAAAAAATAAAAATAATACCACTTATTCCAAAAGTTCAAAGTGACCTTTACTTAAGTTGACCAAGAAAAACACAAAGATGTGAGTGACTAATCTCAGGAGTGGGAAGAGCACATCACTCAGACTAGAGACCTTAGAAGGATAATGAAGGAATGTGCTATGAACTACTTTCAACCAAAAATTTTTTACCATTCAGATCAGAGGACCAGATTACTTGACAAAAATACCAATTATCAAAAGTTCAGGGTATGGTGGCAACGCCTGTCATCCCAGCCCCAGGAGGCTGAGGCAGAAGGATTGCTGTGAGTTTAAGGCCACCTGGGGCTCTATAGTCAGTTCAAGACCAGCCTGGACTAGATAGGAAGACCTCGTCTCAAAAACCAAATGAAAAATTAAAATCAACTCAAGTAATGAGAAACCTGAATAGCCCTGTATCTACTAAGAAAATTAAATTCGTAATTAAAATTTCTCCCAGAAATGAAATAAAAGAATTTATTATTTTTTGGAATGACATGCCTAGATGGCTTTACTGGCAAATTCCACCCAGCACTTCGGCAGGAACCTAAGAAGGGACCACTTCCCCTAGTGATAGGAAGTCAGGACTCCACGGACACCAAGCCCCCAGGGCTACCCGAGATGAGCTAAGTGGAACCACCAGGGAATCCACAGACTGTATCCTCGTGGGCTTGAATACAAAAGTCCTAATAGAGCCGGGCGAGGTGGTGCACACCTTTAATCCCAGCATTTGGGATGCTGAGGCAGGAGGATTGTTGTGAGTTCGAGACCAGCCTGAACTGCATAGTGAGACTGTCTCAAAAATAGGGCCGGGGATTTAGCTCAGTGGCATAAGCACCTGCCTGGTAGGTGCGAGGTTGTGAGTTTGATGCCTGGTACCAAAAAAAACCAAAAAACAAAAAGTCCTAACAGAACAGCAGCCTGCTGGATTCAGTCACACAGTATACGTATGAGGCCTCATGGACTGTGAATGAGTGGGTTGGTTCCAGGAACACAAGGCTGGTTTATCATCTGCCAAGCAATGAATACAGTTTGTGCTAGTGACCAAATACCAGAAGAAAAGCATAGTCAATTCAAAAAATGCAGAGAAAGCATGGCAAACTGGGCCTGGCCCTCTTATGTCACAGTGAAGTGGCCTCGTGCTTGACCACGCAGGGAAGTCCCTGCTTCGGCACGAAAGCCCCACCTAACCTGGTGCCCTGTCTCCACCCAGGCCATGGCTCTGGGGCCACCTCCTCCCCTGCAGACCCTGTGCCCTCGCCGCCTGGCTTCTGCCCTGCTGTCCCTTCTACCCGAAGGCCTCCCCTCTTCCCTACTCTCCAGTATCTCTTTGACTGCAGTCAAGACTTTTCTCTTTGGTTTTGAGTATATTTCTAAGAGTTTTTGTTTTTTATTTGTTCTGATGGTGTTTCTTTATGCAAATTCCCTAATCTATGATTTGATATTGTTCATTATTTTTTAAAAATCTGACACTTCAGGCGGGCATGGTGGCGCACACCTTTAATACCAGCACTTGGGAGGCTGAGGTAGGAGGAGGGTTGCGAGTTTGAGGCCAGCTTGGGCTACAACGTGAGCACAAGGTCAGCCTGAGCTACACAGTAAGACCCTAGCTCAAAAAACTAGGGTTGGGAGTTTGCTCAGTGACTTAAGCGCCTGCCTGGCAGGCGTAAGGTTGTGAGTTCAATCCCCAGTGCCACAAAAAAAAAAAAAAAAAAAAATCGACACTTCTTCTGCCCCATTTTAATCTTTTTGCTGAGATTCCAACTGCAAATCATTGTTAGGCCATTTGATGTGGTCCACAGTTCCTGCATGCTCTAAGCTGGGGTTTTCACTTTTTTTTTTTTTTTTTTTTTTTTTGGGACAGGGTCTCACTATGTAGTGCAGGCTGGTCTGGAACTCAGTGATCCTCCTGCCTCAGCTTCCTGAGTGTTGGGATGACAGGCATGTGCCACCATGACCAGCTCCGCGCACTTTTAAAAGCATTCTTTACCTGTGCCGTGTTTCACTAGCATTTCCATGACTGTTTCCTTCTCTGCTGAAATTCCCATGTATTTGTGCATGCCTAGATGGTGGCTAGCGCCCTGAACATACAAATCTTGCTTCTATTCAGCCCCTCCTGTGCTGATTCTAACGTCTGAGCCGTATCGGATTCTGGTTCTATTGGTTGTTACAATCCCTGACAGTGCATTCTTCACCTGGTTTCTCTGCTTTTCAAGGCAACTCAGTCTGGTTGAGAGCTGGGCGCCGTTGCTTCTGTGAACTTCACAGAAGCAGTATCTCTACCTCTGCTGGGCCTTTACTGGGGCACTGAGTCCATCCAGTGAATGGGCCTGGGTTTCCTCCAGGTTATTGTTATCTTCAGGGTGTCTCCACCTTCAGCTTTCCCTAGCCTTACCTGTGTTAAGGTGTGAGATTCACTGATCCAAAAAGTTTTTCTCAAAATCTGCCCCGCCCTCACCTTTGGGTCGCAAGGTGTCACATGGCACAGCTGCACCAGGTGTCCCCTATGACCCACCTTCTGGCTCAGGGGTGGGCAGGAATTCCGCCTACTCCTGCCACAGGAGACCTCTAAAGATACAGACTCAGGATTGTCCTCTGCCCCACAACCACCCAGGGACCTGTCTTCACCTTACCCACCAGGCCACGGGACTTGTTGCCCTACGGCAGTGGTGTGAGGGCTCCATCGCACTGGGGAGAAACGAGGCAGCTCCAGCCTGGGGTGACAGCCCCCTCCCCAGGTCTGCAGGCCAGGAAGGTTTTCTCCCTTCTTTCCCTGTAGCGCCTGGCGAACACTGGTGAAGTCAGGGTGGCTACAGTCACCTGTTCCCAGGGGTTCTGCCACCTCACCTTATCTGTGTGTTGCACATTTGGTGCTCAGCCTATCTGCCCGGGTGGCACTGCCCCATGCCCTCTGCTGGGTCTCCAAGGCCCTTCCTGGTCTCAGATGTCCAGCTAAGTGGTCTCCGTGATTGGCACTGTCTGGTGGGGTCAAGAAAAGTTATGTCCCTTGGATGATCGAGTTTTCACTCTCCCCGCAGGATTTCTACTAGCCTTTCAAAGTTCTTATTCTACAAAATCTCACCACCTGGCCCTGGCGCTCAGCTGGTTCCCTAGCTCCGGCCCTGGCAGAGTACTATGCGACCAGGACCATGAGCTCTGGAATTTGGCAGCAGAAATGCAACTTCTGAGGCACGGGTTCCCAATGGCTTTTTTGTTTTTCCTTTCCTTCTCGGTACTGGAAATTGAACCCAGAGTCTTCCCAGTAAGTTACATCCGCAGCCTATTGTTTATTCTTTTATTTCGAGACAGCGTGTGGCTAAGTAAGTGAGTTGCTCCGGTTGGGCTTGAATTTGCGGTCCTCCAGCCTAGGCCTCCCCGAGTGCTAGGATTACAGGCATGCTCCAGGAATGACCTCTAAAAGGACAGCATTTTAGTTCGGGTTGTGCATCCCGCATCCACTGCAGGGCTCGGCCTCGCAGCAGGCGACAGAGCGGTGACACTTCCGGGACAACCCCGCTGCACCGCTCCCCACCCAGAGGGTCTCGGGGTCACCAGGGCCGAGGCCCCCAGCCACGCCGCCCTCAACCCTTCCTCTCGAAATTGCGACAGAGCCTAAAGCTGATCAGACGCACGCACTCACCGCCTCCACGCAGTTCCGTGTCCCACAACGCGTGCGCGGCCCCGCCCACACCCCGCCCGCCACCCAGAGCGCATGCGGAGGGAGGGACTTCCGGGTGCCTTCTGTTTATGTCGCGTTCTTCCGGTTCCCGGGCTGCCTGAGCTCCGAGGCGGAGAGAAGGAGCTGAGTGGCGGGGCCTGGAGCGTCCCCTCCGGGCTATCCCTGGGCACTCGGCAACCTCCCAGGCGCTGCGACGCGTTCCGCAGAGTCGGAATCGCTGGCGGAGGGCCGGCGGGTGGCGGGGAGGCGCCCTGGACGGGGTGCGAGGTTAGCGCGCTGCTGGCTCCCTCATCGCGGCGTCCTCCGGGTGCGGAGCGACCCAGCGTCCCCGCCACCTTCGTGGCTGTGCGGCGCGTTGGTGCTCCCGCTAGCCTCCGAGTCTCTGCGGGTCTGCGCCTCGCTCTCTTCAGCCTCCCGGGCTTCTCCCGTCTCCTCGGCGCCAACCACGCCAGCGTCCGTCGTTTCTTTCCCCTGACTCTGGGGACTCGGGTGCTGCTCCTACCCCGGAACACGCGTCCCTCCCTCGGGCCCTCTCCTGGGCGGGGGTCCCAGGTTCCAAGCCGGGCCCGAGCCCCTCTTCCCTTGTGTCCTGGGATGATGGTGCTTGCTGCTCTCTTCCCCCGGTGATTTAAGAGTTGAGTTCTGCGAGAGAGGAGAGGGGACCTGCCGCAGAGCTGCAGCCTGCAATCTTCTCCAGCTTTTTCCCATCTGCCTCGGGCCTTCTCCTCCTCTGGTGGCGCCCCCTGTACCCATTCCTGGGCCCGGGAGGATGTTCGCTGTCACGCCAAGAGATGCTGCGACTCTGTTCCCTACGGACCAGCATTTACCCTTAATCCGGCACGCCGCATTTAAAGGCCTGTTGAAGCCGGGCGTGGTGGCGCACGCCTTTAATCCCAGCACTTGGGAGGTTGAGGTAGGTGGAGCGTCCTGAGTTCGAGGTCGGCTTGGGCTACATAGTTCGGCCCTGCCTCAAAAAACTAGGGCCGGGAGTTTGGCTCAGTGGCTTAAGCGCCTGTCTGGCAGGCGTGAGGTTGTGAGTTCGATCCCCGGTGCCTAAATAAATAAATAAATAAAGGTCTGTTGTTCGGCTACGTTGGATCGCAGTTCGGGACTTACTCCTCTGGGCGTCTGGGAAGGAAGAGATTTTAGTCAAGCCGGAACTAGGACCGCTCTTAGACCGGGGCAGAAATTAGCAACAGTGTAGATAAGAGTTCAGCTGTGCGGCAGTGACATTCTTTACTTCTGTACCAAGATTATTAAAGTCAAAGATTACCTTTTAGTTTTGTTTCCTGGATCTGCCCCCAAGATAAAACATTTTGATGAAGCATTTCAAATTTGATCTAGAACCACTTTCAGATAGACCGGGGCAGAAATTAGCAACAGTGTAGACAAGAGTTCAGCCGTGTGACAGTGACATTCTTTACTTGTGTTCCAAGATTATTAAAGTCAAAGATTACCTTTTAGTTTTTTTTCCTGGATCTGCCCCAAGATGAACCATTTTGATGAAGCATTTCAAATTTGACCTAGAACCACTTTCAGATACATGATGGTGACGCCAGGAAGGCTAAAACAGATTTCAGATAAATTAGCCATACGCGCCGGGTGTGGTGGCACACGCCTTTAATCCCAGCACTCGGGAGGCTGAGGTAGGCGGAGCGTTGTGAGTTCAAGGCCGGCTTGGGCTACAACGCGATGGCAAGGCTGGCCTGAGCTACATAGTGTGACCCTACCTCAAAAAAACCAGGGCTGGGAGTTTGGCTCAGTGCCTTAAGCGCCTGCCCTGGCAGGCGTGAGGTTGTGAGTTCAATCCCCGGTGCCGCAAAAAAAAAAAAAAAAAAAATTAGCCATACGCTATAAAAGCTTCATGATATAATACTGAAATTGCAAATCGTGGCCTGTGATGGAACAAAAGTTACATTTAAAAACCAAACTGTCCACCTTTACTAAAGGAATTGAAAGTATTTCCTAAACCGGGCGTGGTGGCACACGCCTTTAATCCCAGCACTCAGGAGGCTGAGGTAGGCGGAGCGTTGTTAGTTTGAGGCGGGCTTGGGCTACAATGCAAGCTCAAGGCCGGCCTGAGCTACATAGTGCGACCCTGCCTCAAAAAAAAACCAGGGCCGGGAGTTTGGCTCAGTGGCTTAAGCGCCTCCCCTGGCAGACGTGAGGCTGTGAGTTCGATCCCCGGTGCCACAAAAAAAAAAAAAGGCTCCTGTGTGAAAGCCTTGGTCCCCAGTGCTGCAGAGTTCAGAGATGGGGCTTGGGGGACGTGATTGGAGCCAAAGGGCTCCAGTTTCATCAGTGGATTGACTCTGGTGTGGGGAACCACCCAGATGACTCAAAGGGCTCCAGTTTCATCAGTGGATTGACTCTCTGGTGTGGGGAACCACCCAGATGACTCCTTGAAAAGAAGAGCAACTATCTCCATTTTGGATAAATTTGACCCAATCTCCATGTATTGATAGGTACAGAGCTGGCTGGGCCATTTCTTTGTCCCTTCGATTGGCTCTAAGCAATGTAAATTGGGCTGGCTGAGGAGTTGATGTGTAATCTCTGAAGCAAAGCAACAGGTCAGTGTTACTCCCGAAATAGGAGGTTGAGCCAGGCAGGATGGAGACTGAGCCTCGAGAAGGAAGCTATCCCAGGGCAAAAAGGATTGTACCTCAGAACCAAAGCACCAACCCCAAATTATTAACTACTGCCTTAGTTGTTATGCAGATTGCTCTCTGCGTTTCTTGTCCTCTGCATATCACAGAGCTAATATGAGACCTCCTGGCTAGCCCAGCACACGGCACTCACATATTTCCCACCACTCTCACTGCCACTCGTCCCCGAGCCACTCCCCTTGTGAAGAATAAATAAAACCCGGTTGAGCTTTGGGCAAGGCCTTTGTTTCAGTGAACACTATCTTGGCTGGATTTAGGACCCCTTGGCTCCCCATAACTGTATATATGTCTTAGTGTCCCTCTCAATGTGGGTTGCACTGGAAGTGGTAGATTGGAATTAACTCACTAGAATTTCAGTAACTTCTCCTTAGGGTTACAATTATAAACCTTCCTGGACCGTACCGTGTTGAGGATGGGAAAGGGTTCTCTATAACTGGTAGCTTCATAATTGGATGGGCTACCAAGTGATGGAGTTTAGGTGTGACTTCATAGAAAGGAGATGTCCTTGAGGCATGGCCTGGAAGAGGAGTGTGTACCTTGTCTAGACTCCATTCTACCTGTCTCCCCCGCTCCTATCTGCCACGAGGTGAGCCCAGGCTGCAGGCTGAAACTCAGTCCACTGTCAAGGCACAAAAACACATTTTGTTCTCTAGGCTTTTTCTCTCTGCTGTCACGTCACAGCAGTGGAAAGCTGCTGAACGTGGTAGTGATGTTAGAACCAACGTCGGAAACATTTGCTGGTATCTGAAGTTTCGAGTGTAAATAATCCTGGAACTAATCGCTGTACCACTGTTTTCTGCATTTTAGAGGTCAAGGTATAATCTCAGTTGAAAGACTTGAACAAAATAAGGAGCCACCTACTGCAACTTTCATGTTTTAAAAAAATCTCAGTATTGAAAAACGTAAAGAAAATGGTAGACACTATTGTAAGAAACAGTGCTAAGAGCAAAATACTGTAATGAGAACATAATAAAAGAAATGTAGTATTTTCTGCAATCATGGTAATCTTTCGTACACACCACCTTACCAATGATTAAATGTGATATTGAAGTTCATGGTTCAATTCTGAGTCTAAAGCTGATTAAGAGTCTTATTGCCACTTGCTAAATTTGGGGAGAATTCCCAGGTGCACCACCCAGAGAGTGTGTGTATCTCGGCCTCGCCTGCCAGTGGTCTTCACCCCCTCCAAGGCCAGTGTCACCCACAGCTGGAGCTCAGTGGCTGAGAGTGTCTGACTGGGATGCAGCCAGTCTGTATTGGTAGAGAGCAATTGTTTGGGCCCACATTTCCACCTTCTCTCAATCTGTTCAGATACCAAGTGGTCATGTTCCTGAGACCTCCTGAGCTCCAGGGGGCACAGTGGGGCACAGGAACCAGGCCTCCCCATGGCCCCCCTGCCAGGGAAGTCGGCCTTGGGCGGGTCACCCACCTCCTTGTCGTCTCTGCAGGGGAGGATGGGACGTGTACACCCAGCTGCAGGAGTGTGGACACCACAGCCAGTCCAGTGCCCCTTGGGACAGGGCACCAATGTGAGGACAGAACAGGCCCCCACCTGACTCAGCTGCCCCCCCATTTCTGGTCCTCAACTTTGAGGGCAGCTACCATGTGTCTATTTGTTTCTGATGCTAAAATTGCTGCGAGTCTCATGGAAGAAATTTCACATTTAATTCTGATAAAATGTAAAGTGTCATCCACAATAATAAATATGCTTCTGCGTGAAAACAGGACAGCGCTTGGCCCTCGCTGCTCTCAAACAACGAACCACTGCGTCTTCCTTCTAAATAACCCACCACGCCATAAACAACCAAATGCCCAAGTCCTGGGTGCATGCACTGCTACATTCAGTAAGTACAACATGCACAATTTTCAGTCAGAACCTAACCAACACCTCTTAGTTAATAAAAGGCAGGTCTCTTACTCAGAAATGTTACAAAAGTTTACTTGAACTGCGGGAGCCTCAAGGAGTAGTGGGAAGCACAGACTTCTGACCTCTGCATTCCGATGCTCCCATGCCTGCCTGCATTCCCAAGCTCAAGAGCAAGTCCTGGGGCTCCCCACAGGGTCCCCTGGCACTGGCCCACCAGGCACGGGGGAGGGGAGACTCCCCCACCCTGACCCGCAACAGGGAAGGGGCACTCAGGGAGGCTGAGGCCCTCGGCTTGTGGCCAGCGACTGCTCTGCCCAGGCAGGTCCAAGTGGGACCTGGCCACCTCTCAGAACCAGCGGCTGCAGGCTGCTAAGAAGAGAGCGCTGCCGCTGGACCAGGAGTCGCCCGTTCCCATCTAGAAGGAAGTGGGTCTAGGAAGCCCACGCTGTGATCCTCCTCCCTCCCTGAACACTCCATGCCTGCTTCCTGCTCTCAGGAGCAGGGCCACAGTGCGGGTGCTTCCAACATGGGAGTGCACGGTGTAGGCAGCATGAGGGAGCCACAGACCACCCCTGCACCCCTAACCCCACACAGCATGCATCCAGGGAGAGTCGTGTGTGGCTCTTGAATTCACCACTGATCAAACAACGAGGTAAACCACTTTCTTCCCATTAATGTTTCGGGTCTTCAGCCCCAGATGCCGGCAGCTGTTCTTCTCTGGCTGCCCGTACAGCATGTCAATGAAGAGCTCAGGCTCATCTCTGGTCCGAGCGTTGGGGGACAGAAAGCTAAAAACGCTTCCTAGCTTGTGATACAGGTAGGACATGACTTCCACCTCCTCTGATGGTTCTTCGTATACGGGCTGCTTCATGTCCTCATAAGCAGACAAGATCATGGCCTGAAACAAGTTGATCAAGAGGCAGACCATCACCAGCAGGAAAGAGGAAAGGAACAGGACCCCAAGAACTCTGTTATTGGAAAATTCGGTGTTCTGAAAAGCTGATACACAATAGGAGAATATCGTCTGAGTGGCATGAATCAAGTTACTGTAGTTCCACTCATGCTGGCCAAATACCAGATAACCAAAGGCCATATATACAAAGAAGCACACTGACACCACAACGGCCATGTGACAGATGCCAGGAAGCGCGGCCTGGATGACCCTCTGGGCCAGGCGCACGTCATAGAAGAATCTGGAATATCTGAGGGTCTTCAAGATGGTCAGAAATAACAGGAAAGCCAGAATTATCCTCATGGTATGATCTACTTGGGAAACTGCATGGAAGGGAATGAACTCATGAGGGTTGGACAAGTAAAACTGGATCATGCCAGCGGCCAAGGAATACTTCTTGAAGAAGAGCACGACCAACACAGTAAATATACATTTTAAAGCAAAGTTGAGCAGGTTGTACACGCTCTTCATGTAGGAGGCTCGCTCTTGTGTGATGACGTAGCCCTCGTCCACCACGTAGGCTAAGAAGAAAATGAGAATGGCCGCGTACAGGTAGATTTCTGCCGATGATTCGCTGTGGAGCTCAGCCAGTGAGAAGGAGTGTGTGGAGATGCTGGCGTTGACAACTCCTAGCTGAGAAACCTCAAATGTGAGGGAAATGCTGCAGAACAGACTGCTATCCGGATTGAAGGTGGTCAGTTCCAGAATCACGGCCCACGTCTTCTCATCAAGCCAATTGCCTTCTTGCAGCTCTGTGAGCCTCAGTGTGGAATTAAGCTGCTGCTCCTCAGGGAAAAAATAGAAAACATACCCTCCAGATCCGTAGGTATTTAACAGTCCATAGGAATAATACACCCATGTCTTTCCCTGAGGTTTGTAAGTGAACCCATCAGTGTGGTCCGCAGCCTGCTTATCGACTTCGCTCCAAAACCTGGAGTAGTTCCTCATGTCCTGTGGGTCAGTGCCATACGTGGGATGACAGTGGATTTCTCCCGCCATGCTGTTCTGCATCAAACTTTTAGCAGGTGGACACGTTTTTCCAGTAGGTTTCGCTCTCACTTGTCTCATGCGTGGGAGCCCCAAGATCTTGGAGGAGCTGTCGGGAAGGAAAGTCGGGTTCCGGCTGTTGTGGAACAGAGGCAGAAGCGCGAGGCTGAGCCATCTGTAGATGTCCTCCGGCTTCATCACAGCGGCGAGGCCCGCGGAGAAGTAGCCGAGGATGAACTGGTTGTAGTAGAAGCTGTCGGTGTGGCGCAGCAGGATGGCGAGGAGCAGCAGAAGGGCCAGGAAGATGCAGTGGGTCACGATGTAGCTCAGGAACAAGACAGCTCTTCTCCTGATCCTCCTCCTCCTCCTGAAAATCCTGACCTCATCCTCCGTGAGGGGCTGGTACCTCCTCGAGCCGCGCAGCTGGGCCACGTGCTCCCGGAGCTCCCGCACTTTGTCCGGATGCATCCTCCGCCTGCGCAGCTTGTTCTCAGTATAGTGATGCTTAGCTGTCCACGCCAGGTCTTTGCAGTACTTGGGCTTACTTGCCCTGATGCCTGACCCGAGTATGATCTTAAGCGGCTGCACCAGAAAAACTGACTGACAGAATGAGCAAATCGATGCAAAGAGCCATTCTACTGACTTGTCATAGCTGTAAGTCAGGCCGTAAAATAGGATAAAGAATGAGGATATGGTACAAGTGGCAAGCACGAAGAACCATGCTACAAAAGCACACCACCAAGGCAGAGCGATCCACGGCTGCGTCTGACGGTGTTTAGGACCCTGTTGGGAAGAGTGCTCTCCAGAAGGGACATCTTGAGTGACTTCCATGTTTCTGTTATGAGCATTTGCATAGGTCCTTGCTTTCTCACGCTGGTGCCCTGTCTCATTGGCCACCTGGAGAGAAGGCTTTGGACATCCATGTGAAACCATCAACGTGGGCTTTGAGGCTCCCCTGGGGCACCTGTTGGTGGCTTCACATGCATCCCACGTGCATAGGTGCTCCTCCCAACATCCACTGCCTTGCAACACCAGAGCTTGCTTTTGAGGAACCACCTCATCTCGGTCCACTTGTGGTTTCTCCTGGGAGTGGGTGAAGAAAAACGTTATTAACACTTGCACTGGGAGTGTGATTAAGGCACTTTCAATTCCTATCATCATTGATCTGGCGTAGCGCCCCTCTCTCGACACAACCTGCTCATGCCTGTTCAGATTGAAAAACACACTATTACAAAAAAGAGAGCTTAGCAATGTTGCTAAGCAACAGGAAAGTCTTTGGAGTCTACTGAATGGCTTGGCAATAAAACCACCGAAAACCGAGAACCACACGTGGTGTGTCCGCAGCTTGTGGGTCAGATCGATGAGGAAGAAGTCTTTTCTTCCAACAGGCTCATCTGGACGCGAAATGTGAAATGTCCTATCCAAAGTGGTGTCAACGGAAAGCCACTTCCGGCACATGAATAGCCAGATGTGCCCACTAAACAGATTCTCCACCTTGATTCGACTCAGATACCAGCTAGGCGCCTTGCCTTCATTGCTGTGCCACACTCGAATGGAACGGATGTCCCCTAAGTCACTTTTGGTCGTCAGAAGAAAAGTGCTGACGCTTCCTCGAAAGAGAGTTCTAAAGTGTGGGTGGCGTAAGCAGTGCACATCGCTGGTGCTGTCTGTGCCCCTAAGCTGGACAAAGACATTGGCGCTGGTTCCAGCCCCACAGCGACTTCCTGAAAAGACAGTGACCAGGTAGCACACGCTATCCTCGGGATCGTTATCAGGCAAGACAACCACACAGTCCTGAGGAACTTGATCCACCTCCTTCCTGTGCAAGGCCCAGGAAGCTAGAACTGTGTAGACGAGCATAATGACAAGCACAGTGAGGAGTGTCACAGGGTTGTACTGACAGTCCAGTGTGGCCGTCCACGGCAGATCCACAAGGTTCGGGATTGAGGTCACCTTGGCCGTCACGTAGCGCATATGCAGGGGAACACGAGTCGGAATCCTCAGCCGCCGCCTGGTCCTCCCTGCGTCCCTGCAGGTGCAGTGCACTTTGTCCCAGGTGGTCTTCTCACCCAGTATGCAAGCGTCTTCCCTCCACTCGCTCTGGGTCCTGTACATGCCCAAGCAGCGGGCGCTGAAGATGGAAATCTTCACTAGCTCATCGGTGGGCTCCAGGACAAAGCTCGGGGCCTGAAGGACCACAGATACATTGTATTTGGGTGAGTGGCTGTGCCGAGCCATGACCTGCAGTAGGGACCGGGGCAGACAGACCACTCGAGCCACCCTGACTGCACAGGCTGGGTCAAACAGGCCACTCTGGATGACAAGTGGAGCTGTGTCGTGGGGCACCAGGAAGGTGGCCACCAGGTGAGTGGGGGCGACGTGACGGCCCACATACACCAACACCGTCAACAGCACGGTCACTTCTGTCACGATGTGAACCAGCACCTCCCTAACTCCTCTGCTGTCCACCTCAAAGCTAAACCCTCCCGTCGTCATCTTTGAGGACCCAGTGACCTCATGGCCAGGTCCCACTGTGAGATTAAAAGTCGCAGAGGTCAAGTTTTTTCTGGTGAGGTACACTTCCACTGTGTCAGGCATGATCTCTACCACACTCCCGTCATCTGTGGTCCCCGTCATCCGGAACCCGTCTACTTCTGTCGAAATGCTTTCTGGGTAATTTAACCAAGGAAATGGGTCATGTGTGAACTCGCAGAACATCACAGAAACTGGAGCATTTGCAGCCAGACTGGGAACCCTGCTGGTGTTTAGTGTTGCATGGAACCAGTTTTGGCTGTGTTTGTCTTTTCCGAAGGCCTGGGCAACATCCCATTTTGCAACCTTCTCCACATGCATGCTAAAGCTGGGAGCCCACAACACGGTGGTGTCACTCCCTGGCACTTTATGAGCTGATATTGTGTCCGATAGAGATTCCACTACATAGAGAGGATCTTCGAACACTTCCTGAGGAGCAGCCAGTTTGAGTATATTAGACAAACTCATCAATATTCCAGTGCCCACCATTTCTATTTGCTCGGTGCCAAAGCGCTCACCTTCCCATTGATATGTTTGCAGGGCTCGATTTGCTTGCCATAGCCTCTCCGTGGCACGTTTCTGAACAACTGGGGTGACTTCAGAGGTTTCCTGTGTCAGTTTGGCAATTGCCATCACCACCTGGCTTACTTCCTCTGTCGTTCTGAGGGGAAGCACGAAGGACCGATGGATCAGATGCTCCCGGAGGCGGGCTTTGTCGTCGCTGAGCGGTTGCTCGGTGCTCATGCTGTTCATCACGGAAGCTGCCACATTCATCAAGCAGCTCGCAGGGAGCCAGTCCTGCCGCTGAAGCAAGGTGGACAGCAGCGAGGTTGGCCCCGCAGTGAAACTGAGCAGCCGCTGCCACACGCTCTCTGCAGAGCTGATGACCGTAGGAGGCCACACGGCAACGGAGAGGGTCGCCTGAGAAAAAGCTCCCAGAAAGTCGTAAACCTGAGCAGATATCTTCAAGGTGTAGTGATCTGCAGAGACGCCAGCAGGGAGAAAGGAAGGGGGGGTTGTGGCCCGTGTCCCCCAATACATGATGGTCCCCAACGTGCTCTCTTGCCCCGAACTGATGTCGCCAACATTGTCCAAATCAGAAACTGTTATTTTATATGTAAGAGGCACGTGCTTATCCTTAAAGCGACTACATTTCACCACAAATTTAGTAAACATTGCGATTCCTCTCGCTGGATTCACTTGGCATTTCCCGACCCGAGGGCTGTGGTTGACGATAAAGGAATGTCTGAATTCTGAGTTCACACCGCTCCAACTCGTCAGAGAGACAGAAACCCAGAACTTAGCTTCCGAAAAGCTCTGGAAGGCAAAAGCTTTCACAGCTAGGTGAGTGCTGTTCCTCCCTGTGACGGTTTGCCGGCTCCAATCAAATGGCACCTCCTCACCCAACGCAGAAAAAATGGACCAGCCGTAGACATCTCGCTGGCCACAACTTGTGCAGTTCAGAAACAAGAAAAATCTGTGAGACACAGCTAACACAGGGGCACAGTTTTCAATACAGGAGATGTGGGCTGTGGGTGCGGGTCCCGGGAGCACGTGGACCTTGTGATCAGAAAACACTGCTTTGTGGCCCTTCCGCATCACCATCCTGAAATGATACACACGGTCCCCTTTAAGCGTTTCCGGTGAAAGCCTCAGTACGCGGCCAGAGGCCCACGGCCAGTGCAGACTGGCCTGATCTGGGTGACAGACTTCCCCGTCTGTCCCTGTTACTCCATCACCACGGTAGTTTCCTGCGTCCGTAGTGCAGTACCAGGAGACACGGAGGCCCTCCAGCGGCTCCTGCGCACCGGGGTCCCAGGATGCGGTTCCATTCACAATCAGCTCATCTGTGAAGCTAACTGTCAGGCTGGCATCTCCAAGAAGGGGCGCCCTCAGGGGGCTTCCGCCGGCTCCCGTGGAGGTGGAATCTGCGTCTCTTACCGGCAGAGCTTTGGGATCCCGCGTGGTGACGGCCACTGTGGAATTAAACGCGTCCAGGCAGGCAGCCAGAGAAGCCCCGGGGACGTGTAGGGCGGACGGTGGCACCGGGGCCTGTAGCTGCTGGCGACGACAGGGGCCCACAGCGGCTCTGCTGCCGGTGGGCGTGGCGGGTCCTCCTGGGGGCCACCTGCTGGCGGCGGGGCGCGGTGCAGCTTGCGCCCGGCGAGGTCGGCGGGGAGGGGCCACGTGACACCGGGGCTCGCCGGGGTCCCTCGGAAGGACGTTGTCCTCGGGGGCCACGTGGAGCCGCCGGCGTGGGCGAGCAGCGCAGATGCGCAGCCCGAGCCCCAGGGTGCCCCTGGGGACACCTGATGGCCAGGCCGGCGCCCCGCGAGGGATGGAGGGCGCAGGGAAGCAGCCCAAGCCCAGGCCAAGGAGAAGCAACGTGGGCCCGGGTCGCATGGCGCCGCCCAGGCAGCAGAGGACAGCCGCGGGGCTGCCCAACGGTGGGGCACGGGTTGGGCGCGAGGGGTCAGGGGTCACGGGGTGGGGGTGGGGAAGGCACTTGGGGAGCTCTCAGAGACAAAGGGTCAGGAGACCAGTTGGGGTTCCAGCAGCAGGGGCCCCCTTGGGGTTTCAGAGACTGTGGTGGAGCGCTCCTCCCCCGGACCCCGTTCCCACCATTGTGTACCCCAGGATCAGGGATTGGCCGGTAAAGTTAATTCTCCTCCCTCTAGTCCGCCAGCAGCTAGAATCCTGCGCAGAAGCGCACTCCCTGGGGAAAAGGCCGGAAGAGGGACCTGGAGCACCCACGGGCCCGGCAAGGTCTGACTTTGGGTTTCTTACTTGGGTTGCCTTCCTTCTACATTTTAAAATTTCCACTGCTCCACCAAGGACCTGTCTCCGGCTAGCTTGGGTCTTTGCTTCCGAGATAATGATACTTAAAAGCCAGGCGATCAGAACTCCTTTACGGGGAATAGGCTTTCATCAGAAAGTGAAAGGGAATTCGAGCTGCAGGGGCTGAAAGCCGAAGGAGCACAGCTGACAGATGCCAGCCGGTGGGTCCCTCACAGCGGAAAGTGAGAGCGGACGGGAAGGGGCTGCTCCAGGCCTGGGGACACACAGGGCTGCTGAAGAGGTGCTGCCTTGGTTTCAGAGAACGCGGGCCGGTTTTATGGATTTGCTGTGGCAGGCCAGAGCGTGGTTGCTCATTATTTCGGTTCCGCAAGGCTCAGGGAGAGGTCCTTACTGCCTGAGCTGGCAGTTTGTTCTTTGTGACTGTTTCTTTTTGGGGAGCCTCAATCTTGGGAGACTATGCTGGGATCCAGGGTGACCACAGGGTTAGGGCCCTGACCGGAGACTTAAGCATAGCTGAATGTCCCTGTAAAACTCCTACCTTGGTGCCCTCTGTCTTGAAGGGAGACGAAGTGGGTTGTGGGAATTTAGGGCTCCTCACCTTTGTTTTGCCAACCTTTAGACTGGCACTCCCTACATGATTATCATGCCTAAATGATTAACATGTGCAGAGCTGAGGAGGAATTTGGGCCAAGTTCTAACAGAATAAAGGACACGAAGTGAAAGGCTAGGTTTGTCCTGCCTTTAGTTATCTCTTGGACACCTGCAGGCCCCATGCAGGGAGAAGTCCACAGGTCCTAGCGACCCCCAGGTTTCAAGGTCAAAGGAAGGTCAAGCCGGAGGAGGAAGGGCAGTGTGGAGCGTGTGGGGAGGGTGGAGCGTCCTCAAAGCTGTGGGGAGAGGGTCTTCAGGCAGGGAGCGGCCAGCTGCATCGATGCCACTGAGGCCCCAGGAGCTAAAATGATGGCAGACGTGGCGCTGTCCTTGGGAGCAGGGGGGAAGGGTGTGGAGAAGCCTGGGGACAGACAGAAGGGAGGCCACCCTGAGGGGCCGGGAGGGCAGAGCGTTTTCACTGATTACAAAAGGTCCAAGACGTACAAGGAGATAGTCTCCAAAAGTGCTCGTACGCCAGCCAAAGAGCTGAGCAGTGCCCGCGTGGCCACCTCCTCCCTGGTGGCCGTGAGCCCAGGCCGGGTCCTCTGATCTTGGACACTGCTCGTCTTCTTCCACGGCTGTGTGGAGGGCAGTCCTGCTTGCTGAGTCACGGAGCTTCAGCTCCTCCTCTTCTCAGGCCTGGCTTGCTCCCGAGGCAGCGTGCTGCACTACTCTCCTACCCGTGGTCGTCAAGGTGGTTTTCTAGGTTTTCCTGCTATAGACAATTCAGGTCTTGGTATCTCTAGATTGGTTTCCTCCAAGAAAGTAACCAGTATGATGAATAACCTTTTGCTTGTTTGTTTGTTTCTTTTTTGAGACTCAGTCTAGCTATATACTTCAAACTGGCCTTGAACTCATTAGGTAATTCAGACTGGTTCAAACTCATGGCAACCCTCCTGCCTCAGCCTCCTCAGTGCTGAGATTTCAGACCTGTACCATTGTGCCAGGGAGGTCTCCAATTTTAAGGAAAAAGAATGTCTATCCCCTCTCCCCCCTCCAGCTCATTCAGATTCATCTGGTGAGGCCAGTTCCCTCCTGCCCATCAGATGTATCTTGGTTACTTTTCTCTGGTTGCTGGGACAAAATACCTGACACCTAAAATGAAGGAAGGAAAGGTTTATTTAGCTAGTTTGTGGAGGGGGGAGAGGGGATTCAGCCCATACTCAGCTGGCTCCAAGGCAGGGCAGCATGGCACTGGAGCAACACTTCAAGGCAGCAGCCAGCAAAAGCAGCCAGAGCCAAAGGGGGAAATAAGCCTCTTCTCCTCCCTTATATTGTACACGGGCCACCCCCACCCTCTCCAGGGCAGGTGTAGCACTCACAAAATCTCTGTGCCCTCCTCTTGCACAGGATGAGGTTATTTACAAAGTAAGGACCCTGGCTCCCTGCTGAGTGTCTCAGTTAAGCTTCTAAACCTCTCAAGTTGACATGATGTATCACCTATAACAGGATGTAGAAGTACTGTGTTCTCTAGCAGACTTTTTTCTTCAGTAGTTAACACATGCAGGTCCATGTAACAGTCACACTCTTACTTCTTTCTCCATTACCTCTGCCACCACCTGCTCTGCCCTCATCTCCACCACCCCCGTGGTAGAAGTGAAGGGGGAGGAGGGAGAGCAGAGAGGTGACCTCACAAGGCGGCACACTCCTAGGAGGACACCTTGGCCCTGCTGAAGGTCTGTCCCTTGTGGTCCCTCCATTCAGCAGGGCAACCCCTGACATCCCTAGCCCACCCTGTACAAGCCCACCAAGCTCACCATCCTTCTAGATGACCCTCCCGGGTCACGGTCTGCTGTCCCATCGTGAGGGCAGAGGAGCCACAGGCACCCTGGCTGTGCTCAGCTGGGAGTGTGACCCTGTTCCTGCTCCACAGTCCAGCTCCCTCCAGGGACACAGAACCAGGGGCTCAGGAAGGTTCTGCCCCTCTGCAGGGGGGAGGAGAAGGTGACCTGGACCCTTGTGATAGTCTCCAGAGACACTCCACTGTCTCTCCGCCCTCTGCCCTTGTGTCCTGAGAACATGTCCACCAGGGGGACCTGACTCCCACAGTTTCTACTTGGCCATCAGGGCCTCCTGGTCACACAGGAGGAAATGTTGGAGACGTGGGAGTCTTCACCACTGACCACCCAGCTGCTGCCAGTTTCTTCACCAAAGTGATAAATGTTTTCCACGGGGCCGAGGGAAAGCGTGACACAGGTGGTAGGGTGGCAAAGCTGACTCCAGGACAATGCCAGGCCCCTGTATGCAGAACTTCTCCCAAGCCCCATGAGATGTAGACAGCATAAAGAAGACCAGGCCCCACGAGGAGCTCACCACGGTTCCCAGATGAAAGTGTCCTTTTACTTTTGCTTTCATCTTCTTTTTCTCTTGTTCTGCCCAAGTTCACTCTGTAGAGTGGGTTTCCCCCCACTCAGTCACCCCCACACTTTCCAAATAAACCTTTGGCATTGTTGTGGGTTTATCTCATCCCATTCTTTGTTCAAGGCAAGAGGGACCTGGAAAACTTCTGACTTTAGAAATGACGAGCTATTTCTAAAGAAACTACCTGAAAACATTTTGGCGAACCAGCCAGGAGACAACATTTTGGCATGGCCAGCCACAAGAGTAAAGCTCAGGTGCTGGAGACCAAGGCGAGGCCTACGTGGGCACCCTTTTTGTCTCTTTCTAAAATGTCACGAGGTTTCTTTAAAATTAGCCTGCTCTCTGCTTACTCTGGTCTGCAAATGTCTTTTCTCGGTTCTCGCCTTGGCCAGGAGTGCTGCCTTGTCACCTCGCCACGTGGCCGGCCACCACCTTGTCTTTTTGTGTGTGCGCATAACTTATGTGGGCATGCATCACCGGCACCCACTCTTTTTTTCGTTCTGTCTCCTTTTATCTTTTTAAAAAATAACTGGCCTTAAGAGCTAAGCTCTGATTTTAAACCACAGAAGCTTGTAAGAACAGGAGAGGAAGTGTTTTCTTCCTTCCAGCAGGGAGGAAGCACTCTGTGCTATCTCTTTAAGAACTCGCACAGCCTTTGCTGGTGCAAAGCTTCTTTTGGTGGGGGGGTTGAGGTAAAAGTACAATGGGGAGGACTGAGGCTTTGGCCCTGGGCAAGTGTGGGTGTGGACAGTGGGGGCCTATGCAAGATCCCTGGGAAAACTGGATGCCTGCACCCCTCCTGTTACCATGTTACCTAGCACCAGGCAGGGCATGCAGGCTCAGGAAAAAAATAAGACTTGTCCACTTTAAAATACCCTAGGGCTAGGCAAGGGGGCGCACACCTGTAATCCCAGCACTTAGGAGAGTGAGGCAGCAGGATGGTTGCAAGTTCGAGACCAGCCTGGGCTACAAAGTGAGCTCAAGGCCAGCCTGACCTGCCTAGCGAGATCCTGTCTCAAAAATAAATAAATAAATAAAATACCCAAGGCTTTTGGCCAGAACCAAGCATCAACAACACTGTGCTCTCTCGCCCAAGAGCCACCCAAGGCCATCCTCATCTGGCTTTTGTGCTTCTCCGTTTAAATACAGATTAAAGATCCACCCCTGAGGGGCAGAGGATATAACTCAGTGGCACAGCACCTGCCTAGAAATCATGAGGCTGTGAATTCAAGTCCCCGAACCACGTACACACTAAAAAAGCTGATGCTTGAACAAAATAGCATATAACATTTAAAAGCTAATTAAAGTGACTGTAAGTGCATGAAAACAGCCATGCCAGTTCTTACTGCATTCTCTATAGATGGTTTAAAATGCATGTTGGGCCATCAAGGCCTCCAACGAAGATAGTTGAAAGATTTTGCTTGGGAAAGTTGTGCCATTACCGTTTGGACTAGGCAAGGCTGGCAGATGGCCCAGTCCCTTATCCCTGAGGAATTAATGGGTCCAAATACTCTGGGAGACAAAGGTTTCATTCTGTGGCTAATGATGCTGGCATCACTCTCTAAGGTTCAGGATAGCAACGTCTATCCAGGTTTTGCAGAGTCTCACAAGGGGCATCTTGTGGACTTCAGGTCTCCTCCTTATGCACGGGATGCCAGCTTAGGGAGCACAGGCCTAGTTGTCTCCTCTCTGTAGGTCCAAAGACAACCAGATGGGAAATCTACTGGACCTTGTCACCACATGGGTTCCATGGCTTTCACCTCTAGGCCATATCCTTAATGACTGGGATGGGTTTGATCCTGATAATTTAAAACAAGAACAGCTTAACTACTATGGCAATATGGTCTGGGTTCAATATGAACTGGAAGGTGGCGAAAGATGGGTACAGGATGGTAATGAGAGAATAGCTTAGAACATAAAAGGTGGAGTGAGATGCCTCATGTTCAGGCTTTTATAACTCTTTATCAGAGGGAATGCTCAAGAGCTATGGTACTCAGTGGGGCCCCCAGGAAGCCCAAGATATCCCAGGTGACCCTTGTTACCCCATTTGTCTCTCAGGTGGGGTCTTGGTTGTGCTGATCTGTTTAGGGAGGTAGCCACACTTAGGAGGTCTCCTCAAGCTCCTCCTTACAATCCTCTGATCCATAAATTAGGTCCATCACCTCCAAGTAACCAGAGGACTTATGAAGTTCAGTGCCCCAGAGGAGCCCACCATGCCTCAGCTTCCTGGGCAGCCTCCTCGGGGAGCCCTAAGTCCCACTGGGTACACACAGCCAGTACAAGCTCTGCAGGTCGAACTCAAAGTGGTGCTTTTTGCTACCCTGACTCATGACTTGTCCTGCCAGGGACGAGAGGAGTCCCGGGGTGGAAGGAAGCACTGAGGTGCAGATGCCTCTTTCAGCTGCAGATGTCCAACTGTGCAAGGAGTGATTAGGTCAACTATCAGAAGATTCGAGTAAGTTTGCAGACGGGTTCCAAACTTTGACCCTTGCTTTTGACTTACCATGGTGAGACGTCCATTTCATCATGGCCATTTGCTGTACCTCAGATGAAAGACAAGAGGCTAGAAACTATCCAGACAAACAATATGAGTTTTTTTGTTTTTTGGCACCGGGGATCAAACTCACAGCCTCACGCCTGCCAGACAGGTGCTTAAACTGCTGAGCCAAACTCCCAGTCCTAGTTTTTTTGAGGCAGAGTCGCACTATGTAGCTCAGGCTGGCCTTGAATTCACAACGCTCCGCCTACCTCAGCCTCCAGAGTGCTGGGCGTGCACCACCACGCCCGGCTAACAATATGGTTTTAAAAAGGAAGGGAAGGAAACCATCCTGGAGAGGACTTTCTCTCCTCAACCGAGCCAAACTGGGACTCTAATACTCAGTATGGAATAGAAATGATGTCTAGTATGCTGGCTATTCTTATCATGGGTGCGAAAAAGTGCATTAAAAAGTCTGTTAATTATGACAAAGTGAGTGGAGTCTTGCAGGGTAGAGAAGAAAATCCATCTTTGGATTGTAGCAGAGACCTTCCAAAGGTATACTAATATATCTTCCAGGGAGAGAGAAGCACTAGTGGAACAATTCATCTGTCTTTGAGCCCCAGATATTCAGCATTAGGTACAAAAACTTCAGATGGGGCCTTGGACACCTATAACCCAACTGCTACACACAGCCTTTTCTGTGCTTAATAATCAGGACCCAGAGGAGAGACAAAAGAGAAAGGCTAAGATTATAGCTGTTGCAACTGGTAATGCTTTAAACCTACCCAGGTCATCTAAGTAAAACCTAGGGGCAATCAAGGAAAGGGCTCCTGTTCTGAGTGCAAAGGGACTGTATACTGGGCATAAGATTGCACCGGGCCTCTCCCTGGCCCTGTGCCACTTTTGGGAGACAGCTAACATGCCTAACTCATGTCTCTGCTGGTTTGACTGCCTCCACTCCCAGAGAGGGGCCAGGCCATCAGAGCCCTCATTTCCTGCAATACCCTTGTTCGTGGATATCACCATCTACTCTGAGGAACCATGGGTAAACTTGGACATCATGGGTGAGTCAATTCCACTACTTATTGATACAGGGGCAGCTTATTCCAATTTGACTTCCTTCCCTGAAAAACCCTCCTTTAGGTCTATAGCCATAATTGGGGTACAAAGGAGTCATAGACTTTTTACTCCTTCTCTGATGTGTCATTTTGAAAGTCACATGTTTAACCATGAGTTTCTAATTGTCCCATAGTGTCCAACTCCCTTGCTAGAAAGAGATTTATTAACAAAATTAGGAACAATTCTCAAATTTCAGCTGCAGCCAATACGGATTTTACTTGTTGGGACTATACCAGATCTCCTTGACCAAATTAGCTAAAAGTAAATCCTGCTATGTGGTATTAGGGAAGACCTGGTAGGGCAAATTCAGCTATGCCAGTGATTATAAGGCTGAAAGAACCCAATCAA